>JAVTVJ010002814.1:0-36036 GCA_034509425.1 Eopsaltria australis | reverse complement strand
GCAAAGTCCTTTATTGACTACAGACTACTACAGACTACTTGCTAAGACTACTACCTATCACGCAGTGAAAATTCCTTTAATACCATCCCACAGACAGGATATGTCATCATATAAACAGGAAAGATGTTCACCACAGTGTTCCCCAATCACCTGGGGTAATTGCACAGATGTTACCTATTATGGTAACAGGTAAACAATACCCTATAAGGTCACAAACTACAATCCTCGCACTTCATAGGTCCAGAAGGCCACAAACCCATAATTCTCTCTCTCAGCCCATCCCTGGTGACCTGGATATGCTTCCAGGGTCACCTCCGGACCTAGGGAAGAGGCTTATTCTAGGCCTTCCAGGCCTGCTTTTCTATAACACACATAGTGTAACCCTACATTTAGCACCACAGAAAACCTTTATTTCCTGCTTACCTGAAAGAATCTTGTGTTAGCAGCTATCCTTAACCTTGTCATAAGGAGCTACTTCAAAATTATTTCTTCAAAAGTGAGAAAATGCAGTATTCTGATCTGTTCTATGAGAAAAGATTTTTTTCTCTTTTTTCTTCTTTTTTTATCTTTGAATCTTACAAGTAGCTAAATATTCAGTTATACCCTACCCAGTGATGTTGAAGCTAATGGCTACTGAAATCCTTATCATCAGCTTAGAGCAGGATTCCTTCACGGTAGAGATTCAGGGCTCCATGGAGGTGTTGGCTGTTCTGTCAGACTCAACCACCCAGTCTCTGTTCACACTAAACATAGTAAGTACAACAAACAAGGTGACATTTAACTCAGACTTAAATATGTTCCTTCCTTCCTTCCTTCCTTCCTTCCTTCCTTCCTTCCTTCCTTCCTTCCTTCCTTCCTTCCTTCTGTTAAAACTCTGTACAAGAAAAAAAGAAAATGCCAAATTTCTATTACTTAAACATGCAAATTACCCTTAGTCACAGGTGGTGTAGGCATGACCTCACCTAACCTATAGGACATTTCTATAGCAAAGAACATTTTCCTACAGACGGACAAAAACCAAACATATAGTGACTCTGATTCAGCAAGGTTTTATTCTCTGGAATGACAGTTCTGCAAGTGTGAGTCATGCCTCTTGGCAACTTGTTCATGTCTTTGATTAATGACATCTCATTACCCCCATTTCAGCTCTTGTCAGTGCCATTCAAATAAACAGACATTTACTGTGTGCAGCCTTGCAATGAGAAAGTTGCATTTACCTAAAACAGCTTCCATACATGTCCTGGTTTGAAAGACAGGTGTCTGTTAAGGAAGGCAGGAGCCTCCCTTGGAATGGGAAACTGTAATCCCTCTCCCTCCGAATTATTATAAATTTGAAATCAAGAGGCTCTCAGGCAAAGATATGGGAATAGGAATAACAGTTCTTTACTAATATCTAAAACAAAGCTAACAAATAACAACAGCTATGGTGTTAACCAACAAACAGAACCAGAAACCCAATGGCAGCCTGCTTGGCTTCAGGCACCTTTCCCCTTTGGTGCAGTTCCAGTCAGAGCCTGAAGGGGGCGCTTTGGGTGCAGGCCATTGTACTGTTCAACTTTCCCAGCTGCTGGTGCATGATAAGGGATGTGGTACACCCACTTGATGCCATGTTCCCTAGCCCAGGTGTTTATAAGGCTGTTCTTGAAATGAGTCCCATTGTCAGATTCAATTCTCTCAGGGGTACCATGTCACCAAAGAACCTGTTTTTCAAGGCCCAGGATGGTGTTCCGGGCAGTGGCATGAGGCACAGGGTAGGTCTCTGTGGCCATCCGCCTGCCTCCTCGGTGGAGTGGAGGTGGCTACTAGCAAAGGCGGATGCGACTTGGGTCCTCGGGGGCCAGCCTCGTTCCCAATCGCCGAGCGACTCTTGCCCTTGCTCCCTGCTAGCTGCTCGGTAGGTGAACTCTCCCACACCTCAGGGGGTTCCTCCAACCCAGGAATGAAGAGACACAGACACGAGGTTCTGCACTCTGTGACACCGGGGATCGGAGGACCTCGATTCCCCTTGTTGCCTTTTCCCCCAGCCTGGAAAAGAAACTCGAGATCATTTTAGCAAGGAGGTAATATAAAAGGGGATCTTTATTTTTAAGGTCTTCAGGAGCAGTTATGGAAAGGTGTCCATAAAAGCCCGGCCCCTCCAGGGGTGAGTACATATTTATAGCTTTTAGGAAATTAGCATAATTGATTAAGAGCACAAATAAGGAGAACAAGTGGTGATTCAATTCCCCCTCAGGTCCAGCCCCTTCCCTGGAGCCCCCCTCTCAGCACTGGCTGTACTTTGTTTATGAAAATGTACCTCAGAGTTGTTCTCGGCCTTGGTTCCCAGGAAGAACCGAGATAGGACAGGGCCTTTCACCCCCCTGGGGCTTGGAGCTCTGGAATTTGTTTTGTCTTTCTGCTTAGGGAAAGGCTATGGAAAGGTACTGGAAAAACTAGCTATTAATATAGTAGGCTACAGAGCCACAAAAATAGGTGCAGAGAGTACAGAGAACATATAAAAGAAAAAAGGCAGAAACCAAACGGCATCATTCCCCCCTGTTTTAGAGACTAACAAGACTCTGTCTTGTCTAGTCTCTACTCTGCATTCAACCATACCTCTGGTTTATACAACTGGCTATCCCACTAGTTGTTACACAGATGCTAATTATAACTACAGTTACTATGAACATTTCTTTTATCTAGGTTCAGTTTGGTAACCATGAAGTGAGTGTACTGAAGATATTCAAGGTTCAGTAAGCTCTTTTTAGAGTTACTTGGTGTAGAATTTGAGTTTGCTTTCAAATTTCAACCAAATTTCTAAAAAATTTTTCATTCAGATTTGCATAAGAACAACAACTAGTGTTAATGATTTTGTGGCTAGTAGGAAATTAAGAGCTATTTTGTTTTGTCAACAGCCTTTAATATGATTAAACATTACATTTGGAATCACAGCTCCATAGGCACAGGCCCAATCTTTATCTTGGGGCAAAACTTACCAGGCCAGATTCTCAACTTTGACAAGTTGTCCTTATGAAGAGCTTTTGGATACATTTTGGACTAGAGTTACATGCAAATTTTAGGACCCAAATTTGAATCACGGTTACCAACTGTACAGATAAGAGGTACAAAAGAACAGTTTAAATCATATCATCTCAATTTGTATCAGTCTCTGTTTTCTGGCTGTCTATGGAGCAGACGTCTTCTTAACTCTGGAGCAGTGAATTCAAGGCTCTCTGCCAGCAGCTTTGATTCGGTGAGGGTAGTCAGGACTTGGAATGACTCTTTTTACTTAGCTCGTAAGATTACTGTCCCTTCATTCAACATAGACTCAGTCTCTAGGCTTGAATAGTTGCTAGTCTTCCTTCCTTCTAGATGACTTTGCTCAGTTCTAGATCTTTCATTGATATAATCAGTTCAGCTTTTTGTGATGGTACATTTGATGGTAACACTTTTCTCATGGTTACCTGGTTCGTGGTTGTTACTGCATAACCTGTCTTTTGTTTGCCATCTCGCATGAAGCTGCTCTCATCTGCATACAGCTCCAGGCTGGCACATCTTTCAGGTCTGCTCTGCTGGAATAGGCTTCTTCCATGGTCTGCAAACAGTCAGACTTAAATACATTATCAGTTAGTGCTGGGAACAGACATACTAGGATTGACAGCAAACGTTTTCAGAATAACATTATCCAGTTTCAGTAGCATGGCATAGGGTCCATGTCTTCTATGTTCACAGAACAAACTTACAGTGGGTTGCATTCAGCTGTTGGATGTATCAATTCTTGGCTGCTGGTTGGATGCAGCAATTTTCAGTTGCTGACTGCCTTAGTTCTCTAGTTTCAGGATTTTTTACATAATAGTAAAGAGTCCTTGGTCTTTTTTACTCACAAGGATACAGGAGAAGGTCTTTTTCAAATTTAACTCAGTAAACCATCTAAGATATTTGTTAACACAGGACTCTGCTTACTTATAGCATGGTTTAAGGGAGCCTAAAAACGGCTTCTTGTTCTTTGGGCTCGGTGTTTCCCTTTTGAGTGCTTACCAGAGCAGACAAAGAGCGCTCGCTGCCCTCGCACGGCCGGGGACGGGCGCGGCATGCGGGCACCCCCGCCCAGGGGCACCCCCGGCTCGCCCGCGCTCGGCCCGTGCTGCTGCTCACAGCGGCTCTCGGGTGTCCTTAAAACAAGCTCGTTACTGTGGAAAGTGCGATAGGGCCGTTCCTGCTCTTAGATCTCACACTCCCGGCCCGCTCTGGGCCGGTGCGGGCGGGGCCCAGGAGCAGCGAGTGAGCCGGGCCGTGGCCGCGCAGCGGCGGCCCCGCCTCCGCCAGAGCAGGGCCGAAGCAGCGCAGCGGCAGCCCCGGTCCCGGTTCGCTTCCTGGGACCGCTCCCCCGCGCATCCCCCGGCCGTGACCAGGGCAATGGCAGGAATCACCTCCGCCCCTCTCAGAGCGGCTGGTGCCCCGCTTCTGTCACGGGGGAGTGACCGCCCTGCTCGCGGAGCCGTCCCGGAAGTCCGGGAGTCGCCCTTGCCTTAAAATCTTGGAAAAACTTTTTACAGATGGAACATAGAAAGTGGGGGCTTCTCCCCCTTCCCTTACAATGGTGCGAACCGAGCTTTCTCGGCCGTTCCACAAAACTTGCTGGAAGCGAGGATCTCTCCCTCGCCTCCCACTAAGGAGCAGGCTGGACACCCAGCCTCTCCACAGACCTGTAGGAAGCGAGGATTTCTCACTCGCCTCCCACCAAGGAGCAGGCTGGGCACCCAGCCGCTCCACAAACCTGTAGGAAGTGGGAATCTCTCCCCAGCTTCCCACCAAGGAGCAGGCTGGGCACCCAGCCGCTCCACAAACCTGTAGAAGTGGAATCTCTCCCCAGCCTCCCACCAAGGAGCAGGCTGGGCACCCAGCCGCTCCACAAACCTGTAGGAAGTGGGAATCTCTCCCCAGCCTCCCACCAAGGAGCAGGCTGGGCACCCAGCCGCTCCACAAACCTGTAGGAAGTGGGAATCTCTCCCCAGCCTCCCACCAAGGAGCAGGCTGGACACCCAGCCGCTCCACAAACCTGTAGGAAGTGGGCCCTCCCCCACCTCCTACCAAGAAGCAGACCAGGCCTCCCCCGGCCGCTCCATGCCCAGATGTCTCCAGGCCAGCTTTCAATTCAAAACTCGCATGTGCTAAACATGAAATAAACTTTCGCACTGTGATTTGCTTTTCTCTACCAGTGAACAATCTCAGCCGAGATCACACACCCGCCTCCTCCCCACCAGCCGATCTCTGGGGCAGGTTGGAAAATCGGCAACAGGAAAAACTTGGAGAAATGATTTCAAAAGCAAATTTTCTCACCACCACGCCAGGTTGTCCTGGGATCGCTAACAATTACTGACTTTAAACAGATACACAATACATAAACAATACACACACATACAAACTACACACTACACAACGAAAAGAACCACCTTTATACTACCTCCTGTGGGATCTTGGAACCATGGTGTCTCGACCTCAGGCCCGTGGCAGGGAATTCTTTAGATTGCTGTCAGAAAGGAATTCCTTGCAGGATGTTTTCGGTCCAGAGGAAGGGTACCAGGTTCTCGTGTCCCTTCTGGGTGTGCCAAATAACTGTTGCCTTTTCCCCCAGCCTGGAAAAGAAACTCGAGATCATTTTAGCAAGGAGGTAATATAAAAGGGGATCTTTATTTTGAAGGTCTTCAGGAGCAGTTATGGAAAGGTGTCCATAAAAGCCCAGCCCCTCCAGGGGTGAGTACATATTTATAGCTTTTAGGAAATTAGCATAATTGATTAAGAGCACCAATAAGGAGAACAAGTGGCGATTCAATTCCCCCTCAGGTCCAGCCCCTTCCCTGGAGCCCCCCTCTCAGCACTGGCTGCACTTTGTTTATGAAAATGTACCTCAGAGTTGTTCTCGGCCTTGGTTCCCAGGAAGAACCTGAGATAGGACAGGGCCTTGCAACCCCCTGGGGCTTGGAGCTCTGGAATTTGTTTTGTCTTTCTGCTTAGGGAAAGGCTATGGAAAGGTACTGGAAAAACTAGCTATTAATATAGTAGGCTACAGAGCCACAAAAATATGTGCAGAGAGTACAGAGAACATATAAAAGAAAAAAGGCAGAAACCAAACGGCATCACCCTGGGACACGATCTTTTATTGTTCCCCCGGTGACCAATCACCGGGTAGCAGAGGGGAGGAACTGGGGAGGAGCAGGGGACAGGGAGCGAACCAGGGATAGAGGGGGGATGAGCGAGGGTTACAGACAGGGGAGTGATACAATGAACAACCCAGTAACTGAGAACTCTCTAGGAAACTGGGGGTGACTGACTGAGATGGGCAGGTGGTGCTCCCCAATGAGCCCTGGGGGTATTAGCCTGTCTCGAGCCCAGCCTCTTCTGGGCTAAACTATTGTTTGCTCTACCTCGGGGGAGCCCTCCTCCTCCCCCCAGGGCTTTCTCATTGGAAATTCTTCTTCTGGGGTAACCTGCACCACTGCCACAGGTCTCCAGCCATCCTGTGGTGGCTTCCACCATTGTGAGAACATAGCGCTTGCCTTGGCGGGTCTGGGGCAGTGTGATGTAATCAATCTGCCAAGCCTCTCCATACTTATATTTGGACCACTGTCCACCATACCATAGAGGCTTCACTCGCTTGGCCTGTTTGATCGCGGTGCACGTCTCACAACCATGGATCACCTGGGAGATACTGTCCATGGTTAGGTCCACCCCTCGGTCTCATGCCCACTTATAGGTGGCATCTCTGCCCTGGTGACATGAGGCATCATGGGCCCATCGGGCTAGGAACAACTCCCCTTTGTGTTGCCAGTCTAAATCTATCTGTGCCACCTTTATCTTCGCAGCGTGATCTACCTGCTTGTTGTTCTGGTGTTCCTCGTTAGCTCGGCTCTTAGGGACATGGGCATCTACATGGCGGACCTTTACGGGTAGCTTCTCTACCCGAGTGGCAATGTCTTTCCATTTATCAGCCGCCCAGATTGGCTTTCCTCTACGCTGCCAGTTGGCCTTTTTCCACCTTTCCAGCCAACCCCACAGAGAATTGGCTACCATCCACGAATTGGTGTAGAGGTAGAGCTTTGGCCACTTCTCTCTCTCAGCAATGTCCAGGGCCAGCTGAACGGCTTTGAGTTCAGCAAATTGGCTCGACCCACCCTCTCCTTCAGTGGCTTCTGCAACCTGTCGTGTGGGGCTCCACACAGCTGCTTTCCACTTCCGGTTCATCCCTGTGATGCGACAGGAACCATCCGTAAAAAGGGCGTAGCACTTTTCTTCATCTAGCAGTTGACTGTATGGTGGAGCCTCCTCAGCCCGGGTCACTTGTTCTTGCTCCTCTTCGTCAGTGAGACCAAAGCTTTCACCTTCTGGCCAATTCGTAATTATTTCCAGGATCACAGAGCAGTTCAGATTTCCAATGCGGGCGTGCTGTGTGATAAGTGCAATCCACTTACTCCATGTGGCGTCAGTGGCGTGATGAGTAGAGGGAGCCTTTCCTTTAAACATCCACCCCAGCACCGGTAGTCGGGGTGCCAGGAGGAGTTGTGCTTCAGTGCCGATTACCTCCGAGGCGGCTTGAACTCCTTCATAGGCGGCCAAGATTTCCTTCTCTGTGGGGGTGTAGTTGGCTTCAGACCCTCTGTAACTCCAGCTCCAGAATCCCAGCGGTCGGCCTCAAGTCTCTCCAGGCACTTTCTGCCAAAGGCTCCAGGACAAGCCATTGTTCCCGGCTGCAGAGTAAAGCACATTCCTCACCTCTGGTCCTGTCCTGACTGGGCCAAGCACTACCGCGTGAGCGATCTCCTGCTTGATCTGGGCAAACGCTTGTTGCTGTTCAGGGCCCCAGTGGAAATGGTACTTCTTGCGGGTAACCAGGTAGAGTGGGTTCACAATCTGGCTATACTCTGGAATGTGCATTCTCCAAAAGCCTATGGCCCCTAGGAAAGCTTGCGTTTCTTTTTTCTTAGTTGGCAGAGACATCGCAGTGATCTTATTGATGACCTCCGTGGGAATCTGGCGCCGTCCATCTTGCCATTTTACCCCCAGGAACTGGATCTTTCGAGCAGGTCCCTTGACTTTGCTCTTCTTGATGGCAAAACCGGCTTCCCGGAGCGTAGAATTTGCGGGTCGGTTTCGGACAGTCGGGACAGACGAGAGATCTCTGAAGTCGGGTCTTAGAGCATGAGGTTTATTGTGAAAGGGCGTGGGTGTAGGAGACCTGCTAGGGGCTGCCAGACGCAGCCCGGAGCAGGTCAGAGAAGTAAGAAAGCAAGCAAGAGAGGATCGAAGAGATCGAAGAGAGCGAGCTTGTCATTTACAATACAATAAATCATCTTCTGTGCTGAATATTCTAATTTTCATTAACCAATCTAGAACAAACTACAAATCTTATAACATTTGCATACAACCTATGAGAACTATTGCATTACCATACGGTGTTATCTTTTAAAAGCTAAAAACTGCTTTTTGGACCCTCTGCCAAGTTGGTAGGGTCTGCTCTGACCCTTGGACCTGTCTGCAAGCAGAGGGTATTGTTTAATCAAAGGGGGGATTAGTTGCAGGCAGCCATACCATTGTTTTCTAGTTGTTCAGTAACTGGGGTTTCGTATCTCAAAGCTTGTCTTCATTTCAATCTCACTTATAGTTTCTACATTCTCAGCATCTTTTACTAGGTAATCATATTTATAAGGTTTTCCCATTTCATCTTCCCCAACACAGGAGGATCATGATGATCTTCTCTTCTTTCTCAAATACCTCTGCTGCCATGTTCCCCCATACAATGATGTCATCGATGTATTGGAGATGTTCTGGAGCCTCACCCTTTTCCAGTGCAGCCTGGATCAGTCCATGGCAGATTGTGGGGCTGTGCCTCCACCCCTGGGGCAGCCAATTCTAGGTGTATTGCACACCCCTCCAGGTGAAGGCGAACTGAGGCCTGCACTCTGCTGCCAGAGGGATGGAGAAAAAGGCATTGGCAATATCAATGGTCGCGTACCACTTTGCTGCCTTGGATTCCAGTTCATACTGAAGTTCCAACATGTCTGGCACAGCAGCACTCAATGGTAGAGTCACTTCATTCAAGCCACGATAGTCCACAGTCAATCTCCATTCCCCTTCAGACTTGTGCACAGGCCAGATGGGGCTGTTGAAGGGTGAGTGAGCCTTACTGACCACTCCTTGGCTTTCCAGGTCACGGATCATCTTGTCGATGGGGATCACAGCATCTCGATTCGTCCGGTACTACCGGCGGTGCACTGTCGAGGTGGCAATTGGCACTTGTTGCTCTTTTACTCTCAGGAGTCCCACTGCAGTTGGATTTTCCGATAGTCCAGGCAAGGTGTTCAGTTGCCTGATGCCCTCTGCCTCCACAGCCGCTATTCCGAAAGCCCACTTGAGTCCCTTTGGGTCTTTGTAATAGCCATTCTGGAGGAAGTCTATGCCCAGAATACACGGGGCCTCTGGACCAGTCACAATGGGGTGTTTCTGCCACTCCTTCCCGGTCAGGCTCACCTCGGCTTCCAACAAGGTTAATTGCTGCGATCCCCCTGTCACCCCAGCAATAGAAACAGGTTCTGCCCCCACATGTCTCGATGGAATTAAGGTACACTGCACACCAGAATCAACTAACGCTTCATATTTTTGTGGTTCTGATGTGCCAGGCCATCGGATCCACACTGTCCAAAAGACCCGGTTTTCCCGTGCCTCTTCCTGGCTAGAGGCAGGGCCCCTCTAGCCCTGGTTATCATTTCTTTCTTGGGCATACATAGTAGAGGTCCCCTCGAGGGGATCTAACAGATCATCCTCCCTTCTGTAATATTTGGCATCTCGGTCACGGGAGGCTGAGGCTACCTTCACTTTAGTAGACCCCCCGCCTTGGTTAGTATTTCCCTCCTTGAGTTGCTGTACCCGTGCTGCCAGGGCAGCAGTGGGTTTCTTATCCCACTTCCTCATGTCTTCCCCGTAGTCACACAGGAAGAACCACAGCTCAGATCGTGGGGTGTACCCTCTCTCCCTGGCTGGGGGGTGCTGGGCTCTGACTTTGGGGCTTGTGACTCGCACGGGTGCCGCACTCATCATCCTCATCTCCTCCCTCACCTCCCTCATCATCTCCTCTCTGAGGTCTTTGACCACAGTGGAGACCTGAGCCTGCATTGGGCCACTGATCATACTATCATAATTCCTGAGTTTGGTGGCTATGGAACCCACTGTCTCTCGGTTGTCATCAGCATTAATTGTTGCAATGAAGATGGTGTATTGGGAGGGCCCTAGCTTCTCCAGGTTCCACAACATTTGCCCTGTACACTTGACCTTGTCGGGGTCATTATCATGTTGTCCATCTCTCCCGAAGAGTACCTCCAATACTGCCACCTCCCTCAGCTGATTCCCTCCTCAAGAGTCTTCCATGGTCTTCTATGATGATACTCCTGCATTCTCTCCCTGTTGACAAACCTCTCTCTTACACTTATTAAAAGCCGTTCCCAGAGAGACAGGGGCCCTTCGTCTCTTCCGAATACCTGATCCACCCCCGAGTCATGGGACAAGGGTCCCAACTGCCTTGCCTCAACACTATCCAGCTGCATGCCCATACCCATAAGGTCCCAGACTTGAAGTAATCAAGTTGTAAAAGGCTCATGACCCCGTCGCACAATGTCTTTTCGTAGATTACGGAGACTGTCATACCCCAGGGACTCAGTAGTGATTTCAATCCTTGGCCTCCCTACTGGTTGAGAGGGCCCTGCTTCCCCATCATTACTCACTGGCTGCTCTGGTTTGACCTTAGTCTTCCTCTTTTCCACAGGGGTGACTGCTGCTGGCTGTGGCTGCCCTTCTGGTCTGACTAGAGTCTGAGCAGTTGTAATGTCCCTGGGTTCCCCTGCTGCCCCATTCGACTCTCCCTCTTTGGGGTAGGGGAAGGGTTTCCCACCAGCTGGGCAAGTGTATTCCTTCAGCACTTGGCCCATCTCACGTATCTCCTTCACCAGGAGCCCCACCCAGTCCGGGTGGTTTGTTTCTGAGGTGGGTTGTGGGACCGGGTCAGACTCTGTAGCAGCATCCCTAGTGTCTGGGGGAATGTCAGGTTCTGGGATGGTATCCCTAGTCCTTGGGGCCATGTCAGGTTCTGGGGCCTCATCCCTATTGCCTGGGGTAGGTGTCATGGTGGCTATCCAAGTCACACCCCCCTTATCCCTGAATGCTAAATAGAGTAGACCTATCAGCAACACCAGCCACTGTATGGTATCATTAGCATCTAGAGAAGATTTGAACCCTTCAGAGATTGGCGGGATACGCCCAAAGAGCTGGGTGAAGGGTTGTGAGAACATTTCTTTTGGTGTCATTTCCTCACAGTAGGTACCATTATTAAAGTAACCCTGAAAACATGTCATTAGTGTGTGGTAGCTCCGAATCCACATGCTTGCCTTCCAGAGGAAGTTGAAAATCCATGAATTCCTCACCTTATCGACCCATAACACAAACTGTATAACAGCCACCGTAGCCTTAGTTATAGGGCCCATGTTTAGATATGGGGCTGCAAATGAGAGAGAGACAGCCGTGACCACTTGGCATAAAAACCGGGATAAGCTAGACCACATGTTGCAACCTAATGAGGTTCCTATATCCAGCACACAAAAACTGCGTTACTCAAGAACTGTTATCCTTTTTCCGCTCGATGCCCTCAGGCCCCAGGTTGGGTGCCAAAAATCTGTCTTGGTTTGAAAGACAGGTGTCTGTTAAGGAAGGCAGGAGCCTCCCTTGGAATGGGAAACTGTAATCCCTCTCCCTCCGAATTATTATAAATTTGAAATCAAGAGGCTCTCAGGCAAAGATATGGGAATAGGAATAACAGTTCTTTACTAATATCTAAAACAAAGCTAACAAATAACAACAACTATGGTGTTAACCAACAAACAGAACCAGAAACCCAGTGGCAGCCTGCTTGGCTTCAGGCACCTTTCCCCTTTGGTGCAGTTCCAGTCACAGCCTGCAGGGGGCGCTCTGGGTGTGACGATTCTCTGGTGGCTGCAGGGGGCGCTCTGGCATGAGCTCAGGTAGCACATGGCAATGGCGGCTGCCCGAGGCAGGGAGGGATGGAGCAGAGCCTTTGTTTCACAGACCCTCGGGGGCGGCTGGTGTCTGTGCCGCAGCAGGATCCCCGGACACAGGGAGCTGGGATGGCAAGAGGTCCTGGCGTGCAGGGGGAGCCCAGTTACAGTGTAGCGAAAATCTTGGAGCGGTGTGGAGGAGCCGGGGAGAGACAGGCTGATGTCAGGCAGCTCCCGATGGGGGTAGAGGCAAAAACTCACAGCAGACAGACTGGCAGCTCCATGCTGGCTTCTCAGTGGCCATGGGTTCAGCAGACAGCAGCTCCAACCGTCCGGCTCTGAGGGTCCCGAGCAAGAGACTGCCCTCCCCCTGCCCTTGCTTTTTTCAGTCTCCAAAATCTCGAGTTGTCAGGCTCTGCTTCCATGAGAGGGATTCTGCCCCACCCTGCCAAGGAGAAAGGCCCTAGCCCTGTGCTTTGTTCTCTTAAGTACTCAGCCATTAGCCCAGTCATTAGTCCCTTAGCAACCCATGGGAGAAAAATTCCTGAGGAAAAAAACCAAAAAAACTAGATCCAAACTCCAACAATACATAACTGGAAAGATGGTATTTATGTATTTGTGACTGATTCACGGGAAGGGTCCTGTGGTTTTTTATGTCTGGTAACCCATGGTTTCTTTATTCTGCAGGCAGCCAACACCAGCATTTCTCTGAATATATTTTATCAGAAATTCATGGGCTTGCTATGTTTGAACAGGTAATCCAACCTGGGAGGACAAAGATTTCCAGCCCCTTGGAAAAGGCACTTAGGAACCCCAACATTAGTAGTTTAGACATATGATCAGATAACTATAAAAATGTTTTGCTAGTAAATTCATCTGCATTAGATTCTCTAAATCTGGCAGTACTTGTACAGTTTAGAGGAGGCAGGAAGCTTCTCTCTGACATCTGCCATGTCCCCAAGGGACTTCCCACCAGCTGTGGATTGCTGCTGGACAGTGGTCTCACTGGACTTCTCTGCTTTTTACATCTACTCTCCCCTCTGAGCTAGATAAACTAAGCGTGCAGGGCAGTTTTGATGACCATAAATCATCTGAGAGTCTCCCTAATCACTTTCTTGATGGCAAGATGTCATGGTTTTCCAGACAACCTGTGCCACTAATGAATGTCAGAGCAGTCCAGGGCACAGTAAAGAACCTGGGCCCCTGCAGGTCCCCTATGCAGATATTCTTATAGCAGACATTCACCAACTGAAGTCCTGCAACTTCCAAGGTTCAGAAAGCTGGAGACTAGAGGCTGGGTCATTTATACATCTAACATGTCACATTTCTTGGAGAAGAAGCTCTGTCTACCAGGACCTCACAACTGGGAACTGGGACTCCCAATTTCATAAAAGTCCCTAAGAAAGACACAGGGTTAAGAACATGCAGAGTTCGTCAGGGCAGAGGGATGTTAGGAATTTAAGGAGGATAGTGCTGTTAGCATTTTCTGCAGTAGTTTTCAAAGAGGAAAATCTAGTGTGCTGGAAGCTGGCCTTGAGAACTTGGGTACTGGTGCTGAGGAAACTCAGAAATCTTTTGTTGGATACGAGGGTAACATAGGGAATAAGTATTTCAATTTGGAAACAGAGGCAGTAGCAACAAAGCCAGCAGCAGTACCACACAATGAACAGAGCCTTTCTTCCTGGTAAGGCTCACATGAAAGCGTTATGCAGATGTGCCAAAATCCTTGCAAAATACCTGACACTCTGCAAGTCCTTGGTAAAAATCAATTGTCAGTAGGATTTCCAGAACAGCACAGAGGGAGAATCACACTCACTTTGCTGGCTACAGCCCTTCTAGCACACTTGCATGAATGCTCAGCAATGCTCCAAGAAAACCACATCTTTCTCTATGCAGCAGTATGCAGTGTGTGAAATTGCTTCAAAACTCTCTTTACAGATGCTTATTAAGGCCTGGAGCTCTACAGCAATGACTACATATGATTAGAATAACTGTGTTTATCCTTTCTTAGTGACTCATCTTGTTTCACTTCTTTCCCTCAGGCTGCAGTTCTCCCTAGCCCACTCCAATGTTGGCTCTTTTGAGGTAAGTGGGTAGTTGAAGCATATTGGAAATGCAAACCAAGAATGTCAGTGATATCAAGGCTAAAGAGTAAACAGCCAAATTTTATCTGTATTTCTAAATCATTTGGCTTCATTCCTGGATGGCTCTTTTCCCGTCTTCTGGCAGCCATCTCTCTGTTCTGGACTTAAAAGTATACTCTTTGGGGCAAGCTGGTGCTCTGCAAATGAGACATTCTGCAGCAAGCAGAGATCTCCCGAATCATCACGGTGAAACAGAGCAGACCTGATCTGTAGCAGCAGAGCAGAGCGCCGTCTAATGGGCACAGGGATGGCTGAGGCACAGGCACTCCGTGGGTGCTCATCAAGGTGCTCTGAATTATGGCAAAGAGGGGGAGTCAAGATACTTCCCTCAGATACCTGAAATAGTGCAGTTGTAGCCTTGCAGGGGAAAACCCTGCCCTCGCAGAGAGTCATTTCATTCTCAGTATAATCAATCAGTTCCGAGTAGCTGAGGAGAAAGGATTAAAACTGTTCTGGTCCTGCTTTGCTATTGGTGATAAATTATCTCACAATAAATAAAGGAAATAGACTGCTTAAAATTAAAATGTTGGCCAAGCATAATGAAATCCATTTGCATTTTGCATCCCACTTCCTTTGCATCATTCCAAAACCTTAACATCCAACGTTCACTTGAGCTTATGACTCACTGAGGCCAAAAGAGAACTGGAAGTTGTATAAGAGCCTACTAACTCCACGCAGGATTAGGGCACAACAGTTCTACCACCATCAGGAAATGATGGCTAACTCAGTTTTCTTGTCTGTGGCAGGTCTTGCTTCTGGAGAACATCCTATCTTACATTTTACAGACTGAAGTAATTCCATCAGTTAATGGTAAGGCTGTATTTCAAAGCATCGGCTAAAAAGCTTCCAGCAGAATGTTTGATTCTAGGAACTTCTACTGACTTTCTGATCAAGTTTTCAGCTCCCATTAACTTGAGAGGAAAATGACCATCAGCCAGTAAGCAGTGGAAGGAGGAGACTGATCTGTAGGGGTATATGTTCTCCTTCTCACTGGCACTGTTCTGCAGAAAGGGCAAAAATTACTTGAAAATTGTAAATTCATCTGCCTTCATCTCAGTCTAGGTGGTCCTGATGCATCAGGGAAAAAAGCATGTCTCTCTCATCTGCACACCTGCCTGAGGCCACCATATGTAAAATGTACTCCTTTCTATTAGACCAGCACAGAGCTTTTGCCTCTCATAAATCTTATTTAAGGCCCTGGGGGGAGATACAGCTTTGTGTCAGCCCTCTGTACTGGGATGAACATCACCTTCTTTAGTTAATGGATACAAATGGGAACAGGTTCTAATGATGGTAGAGCTGTATTAACAGTCCCTCAGGGATCATTAGGGACAAATCACTGAGGATGTGATGTGTTGAACATGAAATGCCTTGGTTTGGCTGCAGCACTCTGCCAAGAGAGAAGCACTTGTAATTCTTTTCTTCTCATTGGTAAATGACCATCTTAGCTACCTCCCAGGGATGCTTGTGAAGACTAAGAGGCTAATTGTTACAAATGACCTACAAGTTTCTGGATAAACAGTGTTGCTGAAGGGCAGGTGTTTATTATCTTTCTAATGCATACCTAAATCATCATTTGTCTCTTTTTGTAAGCTAAACTGTCAAAAGGATTCCCTCTTCCCAATCTGGCCAATGTTACCTTGACAAAACCTCACATTACAATTGTACATGTGAGATTTTGATACTTATGAAATATTTTCCTTTATGAAAAATTATCGCTCTTTTTCCTTTTTTTTTTTATTTCTAGGCATTTATTCGCCTCTTCTCATGTCAGAAATTTGCTGTATTTGATCTACTTAAGTAGTAAAAATGGGTTTAAAATGAGATCTGTAATAATGGTAAAATTCTATTAAAAACAAATGTATCTTTCTTTGAGAGGAAAAGTTAGAACTGAATATATAACTACAGAGTGATAAAATGCACAACTTGTTCAGCCTTGCAAGTTGCAATTCAGTTTAAAAACAGGTTTAACACATTGCTCAAGTTTGGCCAATCACATCAAATTAGAGTCATCGTTATCCTGTTGAATACTTGAAATATGAGAGGGAGGCAAATTCAATTTTGTGCACCTAGGATGCCCAGATTTTGTTAATAATTGGTGATAATGACTGAGGCTAGTGGCCAAAAGTAGTTAGTGAGCTCTCAGAAATATTTTTTTGCCTTCTGGTTATCCCTCTCCAAATCTAGCCCTTAGTTTGAGCCTACAGAATGTTGCTAGGCAACCAGTCAGTACAACGGCATTGCTGACAAATGAATGCCCAGAAAATGAGTAAGCTTGTTGCATTTCTCCACTTGTTTACCAACTTCTCAAAGTTATTTTCAGGTTTTCTGAAGTTTTTCTTTGCAGAGACTCCTAAATCTTTGTTTGCAGTTAAGCACAAAACTCAGGAAAGGAAATGCAAAGGTTGTTTTTAGTTGTTCTTTGCCTCCCACATACTTGCTTCCCTACAAAATATAATTGCTCAGAGACTGCTTACAGTGTCACTCACTGCCAACAGTCTTATAGACTGATAGTGAATGAAGGATTTTAGTGATTCTGTGGTGCCCATTCCCCCCTCACATTCCCTAACTAGTCTCCTCATCAGTAGCTAGGAATGAGAGACAACAGAGAATTGCTGTGCCCTACCCTAGTGAATGAGATTCTCATTTAAAGGCTAGTTCTAGAGTTTCCACTTCCAGTCCCAGTCTGATGGCTATGGTCAATAGGAAGAAAAACAATTCTTACTTTTCATAGACAGACAGGCTGAATGGTGCTTTGTGCTATCTGATCTAGTGGAAGGTGTCCCTGCCCATGGCAAGGGGGTTGGAACTGGATGGTCTTTAAGGTCACTTCCAACCCCAGCCATTCTGTTATTCTGTGACTGTGATGAACTGCTCTCTGCAGGCTCATTGCTCTGTATGAGCTGACAACAGAGGAAGCTTTAAGGACAAGTTTAGATTAAATGGCTCATTCTTAAGTGGTGCAAAATAGGTAAAAAATAATCCCACCTTGTGACGATTGCCTAGTTGCCTCAAGGCTCAGATGAACCTTCCTGAGTAGGCTGTATGATCTTTAGATTCCCTTCTGTCACTAACAGTGCAAAGGGTTAGCACCCAGGGAAAGATGGAGCCCTTTTGCAAAGTTCAAAGGACAGAGTCGAATAAAACTTGTTACTTCCAAGGCTCAGCTCTTCTCAGGAGATTTTTGAACCTTAAACACCAAGATCGATTTGCAATTAAAAAACCCCAAAATAACACATTCATTTTAATTCATAGTATGTCCATGACTGTTCTTCTCCCCACAGGGATATGTGTTGATTTCGACTGATGTCCACTACAAACACTAAAGGAGAAGAGAGACCACTTGTTAAGCATGAACTTCAAATCAAGTCAATAATGTGACTCTGAAGACTAAACACTGTCCAGTTCTGCTGAAATGCTTAACTTGAGCTCTGACAACCCCCATCCTGGATGGCCGTGGGCAGGAGGGGGTGCTGGGAATCAAAAAAATCTGATGGAATGGTTAGCCGGTTTAATGGTGGTAAAAAGAAGACCCAAAGGAGAATGTGTAACACATGCTTGACATTTATTTATTCTGTAGTTTAACTGATGCAAAAAATGTTTTTAACATTAATGACTCTTTTGAAATACAGTTTTGTCTATACACTTCCAGAAAGATGTTGCAATCTCTTAAAATTA
This sequence comes from Eopsaltria australis, assembly GCA_034509425.1. Taxonomy (NCBI): domain Eukaryota; kingdom Metazoa; phylum Chordata; class Aves; order Passeriformes; family Petroicidae; genus Eopsaltria; species Eopsaltria australis. The sequence goes on along the minus strand of JAVTVJ010002814.1, from coordinate 18,179 downwards.
GGAAAAATACATTGTCAAAATGCTGCTAGGGTAGATACAGCTGCTACTATGTTTCTGCTGTAATGATCTTAAACACTGCCCTTCTGTATGTGATGCATGAAGTAGGGAGTGAGCCCTCTCCAGAACTGGGAAACTGTCAGACTGGGAACTGTCCCAGTTACAATGGGAACTAAAATCTTTGCAGTGTCTTAACATAAATCTTAAGATGCAGAAGCAGGATGAGAGGCAGTGGCACTACTACTCTCCCTCTCTCCCTATGACTCTTCAAATCCTTGTGCCTGTCGTGTGCCCTGCTTAGTGCTGCTTAGCCAGGTTAGATACATTTAACTCCTTCAGTGTTTCTGGGTAAGTCCCCTAAATCTAATTCTCCAACATCTTTGTCAGCATTGAAAGTCAGATACTTTTCTTACTTCATTTGAGTATGTTATCTTACCCTCTTTCTTTCTCATCCTTTTTTCCGATACTTTATTAGTGTACAAGTGTGAACACAGTTGTGCAGAGGGCCATGCCTGCCCTGCAATGCGTGGGTGCTTGTGCTTTGGCCAAACCTGGGCGGGAAGCCAGCTCTGGCCTCCCGAGCACCTATTTCCCTCATGCTGACAAACGCAGTCAGCGATGGGACGCAGGCAGCTTCTGCCTGTCTGAAGCTAAGCGAGCTCATCCCACCTGCTGCAGGGCGGTACCTAAATACGCCACGGGCCAAAGCTACTTTGCCCCGAGGGTCAGCACTCACATGACACGCGGTATAAAGACTCCACAACCTCTTAGAGTTGTAAAGTAGGTACGTAGTTTATTCAGCGACGGACGCAGGGGGAGAGCACCTTCCCAAATCCTGCGTACCTTTTACAGCTTCCAATTACCTATTTATCTACAAAAAGCATGCATATTCTATAACGCCTATACATATTTATTACCTGTCCCCGCCTGTTCCCCGCTTCGTATGTAAATCAGTTGCGGCTGCGCAATCCGTCTCTTTTATTGAGGTGGTGGTCTTAATTTGAGTCTGGGGGCTTGAAAGGATGAAGTAAGAGGATTCTTCCTCACGTGAATTTTTGACCCCATGAGTTTTGCACATGCGTGTTCTTTCTTTTGCCGTGGTGGCCCCTTTTTATTACTCTAAGGTCATGAGTACTAGCACCTTACTGGTGCTAAGGTCAGCACTATTTTGATAGTTACCAGATATCTTTCGAAGGGCCCCCTTCTCTTCAGCCTCCCTTCCGTCCTTGGGGAACAAGATAATAAATCTTATTGTTTCATCTACTCTAAGTTGTTAACTCTTAAATTCCCTGTTTCACACAGACACTTGAGAAAAATACTTGGGTTTTTTCCACGCAAACCAGCCCAAAAGCCGTACGTGGTGTGAGGGAGAAGGCAGCCAGGTACAGCCTAGCCCACGGGTACCGGGTGCCTGGCGCGGGCTGCCCCAGCACCGTGGGAGATGGGCCTGACACGGGCTTCGCTGGGGGCGGGCCAGCACGGGTGAGGGACGGACGGAAGGACGGACGGAGGGAGGCGGCAGGAGGCAGGGCCGAGTTGAGGGCGGAGGTTTGAGCCTCGGCGGCTCCTGTCCGCTGCTGTCGCGGGAGCGCGTCAGTTCCTGCCGCCGGCCGGCGCTGCCATTGGGATCCGCCGAGCGGGAGCGCCGCTGCCATGAGCCGCAGCTATAACGATGAGCTGCAGTACCTGGACAAGATCGACAAGAACTGCTGGCGGATCAAGAAGGGCTTCGTGCCCAACATGCGTGTGCGTGGGTGGGGGCCTGGGTGCCCGGGCGAGGGTCGGGACGGCCCGGGTGGAGCGGACCGGCTGACGGCTCTCCCCGCAGGTGGAGGGCGTTTTCTACGTGAACGACCCGCTGGAGAAGCTGATGTTCGAGGAGCTGCGAAATGCCTGCCGCGGCGGAGGTGGGTCCGGCGGGGAACGGACCCCCTGATCCGGGGGTGACACAGAATCAATCGGTTTGGAAAAGATCTTTGAGATCATTGAGTGCAGCCTGTGACCGAACACCACCGTTCTACAGCGAGACCATGGCACTGAGTGCCGCGTCCAGCCTTCCCCTGAACACCTCCAGGGACGGTGTGACTCCACCACCTCCCCAGGCAGCCCATTCCAATGAGTAATCACCCTTTCCGCGGAGAAATTCCTCCTAATGTCCAACCTAAATCTCCCCTGGCACAACTTAAGATTGTCCTCTTGCCCTGTCACCGGCTGCCTGGGGGAAGAGGCCGTGTGCTCTGCCCCAGGGCTGTCCCGCACGTCCCTCCCGGAGCCCGGCCCGTGTCCCGGCGGGGCGGTGTGGAGAGGTGGCAGACAGGAGCGAGTTACACGCCGTGTGAGCCGCTGCAGCCCGGGGAGCGGCACAGACAGGCACTGGCAGCTGGAGCACGGCCTGTGCCAGCTCTGGGGGCGGACTCGGCACTGCCGGCTGCGCTCTGTGCTCAGGAGCGATCCCTGAGTGCCGCTCTCAGAGTTTACTGGGGGGGGGAACTGCCTGGGCGTGTTCTCTGTGGGGCTGGAGTGCACATTGTGCACAATTCCTGGCACCTTATACCAGATTACAAGGCTTGTCGGTGGCTGGCTTCTCTTTTGCCACTGTTTTAAACAGCCTCTTTAGAAAGTGTTTCAATGTGATTATCACGGTAAATTATCAGATTACTTTTTTTTTAAAAAAAAACCTTTTCAGGTGCGGGTGGCTTCTTGCCTGCTATGAAACAGATTGGCAATGTGGCTGCATTACCTGGCATTGTTCATGTGAGTATCTGCTCTGAAAGTCTGCTCTTTTTCTGTTCCCATTTGCTTGAGATTATTGCATTCCAAATGGGAACTCTCTTATGGGAAGAGGTATGGACTGAAGTTCTTCTCAAGGCAGTTTGTGTGTTAGCAACCTGTGTCTGCATAAGGAGTGCTTGCAAGGGCAGGCTGCAAAACTAAGTTGTCAGAAAGGGAAGTATCCACTTACTTCATTGCTTGTCTTTTGACATGAAGCTTTTCATGCTGTTTCAGTTTCTTAAGCCACCTTTACCCACTGTTCATACTAACTGCTTGTTGGTTTTGAATTGCCTCTGCTCTGGAATACATGGAGAAGTGTGGAGAGAGCAGGAGGTAGTACTGTTGTCTGGGTTATTGTTGCTGGCTAATGTCAGTAGTGAGCCTTCCCATGCACTCAACACTGCCTTCCCTCATCCTGTGCCTTTTTGGAAGCAAAGCATCAGATATAATGATGCAGGAGGAAAATACTTACCTGTGACTCTTTTCAAGAAGTGCAAAGTACGATGTGGAAACGATCCGTTTCACATTCACTATTGCATATATTAACAAATAACAGAATTTTTTAAATTGTCTCTTTTGGCAGAAGTTTTGAATGTATGGTTGCAGTAAAAGGCAAACCATCATGCTGTTAAATGTCTTAGGGGTCAGCTCAAAATGGAGTAAGGTAGAATAGTAACAACCTGCTAAAATGGAGATTTTGGCTGGTAGTTTGTAGAAGAGATGCTACAATCATCTACATATTCAAATCTTTGCTTTTTATTTCCAAACCAAGAATTTATTGGTGATGGCAAGGAGAGGCAGGAGAAGCAAATAATCCCATTCAAAAGTACTGTTCACTTCAGTGTGTGGTAGCACTTTAATAGATATTGAAAAGTTCCAATTTCTGGCAACTTTCTGGTTGTTATGGGGTGTTTGCTTCAGAGTGAGATCTGCTCTCTGCTTTCTTTGGCTGTCCTGTAAGTGCAGGAGATTAGATACCCACCTGAATTGATGTGTTCGCTCCACCTGCATCTGAACACCCATTCTCTTTTTGGTATATTTGTTTGCAAATGTGACAACCACTGCCACAAGGCAAAGTATAACCAAGGTAACTCTGCAGTATTGAGTTTCATAAAGTTTTCAAATTGCCTTTCAGAGATCAATAGGCCTTCCAGATGTCCATTCTGGCTATGGATTTGCTATTGGCAACATGGCTGCCTTTGATATGAGTGATCCTGAAGCAGTGGTTTCACCAGGTAAGGATGATTGACTTAACCTGCTCTGAGAAATATCTGGGGTGGCATAAAAATACTTTTCAAAATGGCAAGACTTTACAGTACTTTACATACAGAAACAAAGTAAAAAATACTAGAATTATAGGGAGTTAAGGGGTGCTGTATTCTTTCACTTAGAGTCTTTATTCTTTATGGAGCAGGTAGTTCCAGTGAGAACAGCTAAACAGTACAGGGCGAATTGCCCTTGTGTTTGTGGCTTGGACTTGTGATATCCCTCAGTTTTGAAGGGAGAGCACAAGCCTTTAACCTTGGTGTTCACCAGGTTGATAAAGAACTGACTAGTTTCTTTCAGCATTGTTTGTAAACATCTTTTGAGGATATTTCTACACTTTTACTAAAAATGTGACCTTACAGTATTTCTGTCTTTTTAGTAACCACCCAGATCTTTGGTTACTGACAGTCTGAAGCTTGTGTGATTGTCATGAAACATGATACTCATGTTTCAGTTTTGCTTTGATCAGTTCAAGTGTTCCTGATTGACTCAGACTGAAGGTCTCTTGGTTTGGTGTCTCTCCTCTAACATTAGTAATACCAGAACCTTCATACTAAAGGAGGCATGATTATCTTTCACATTAGGCCTTGCCTTGTATTATTTATTATTATAAATAATAAGAGTTAAGCAAACACCAAGAACTGAAGTTTAATATTCTTTGTAAGTATTTATTAATTCTTATAACTATTTATTATTTATTCCAGTGAAGATTTTAAAAAAACTTACGTTCAGGGATTGCTTTCAAGAACATTTTACGTCAGGGAGCCATTCTAAGATCTGTCACTTTTCTTCTGACCTTAGGCAAAAGAACAGCAGCATTCTCTCTACTTTCTATGGGCAGTGTGTTTTATAACTGTGTCCACTTCTCTGTGTCAACTTGCTGGAATAACTTTGTAAATGGAGAGCTCTGTAGGAAATCATACAGCTATGCCTCAAAGTCTGAGGCTTCATGTAAATCTGTTAAAATGAAGCTTAATGCAGTTCTGCTTTTTCTTCCCCAGTATTATGTCACAAAAAAAGGAGTGAGATGACAGCATTCAGCCCATGCTCCCTGACATGGCTTTTTCTCCACTTGTAGGTGGTGTCGGGTTTGACATCAACTGTGGTGTCCGCTTGCTGCGGACAAATTTGGATGAAAGTGATGTGCAGCCTGTGAAGGAACAGCTTGCCCAGGCTATGTTTGACCACATTCCTGTTGGTGTCGGCTCCAAAGGAGTCATCCCCATGAGTGCCAAGTAAGAGAATGACTTTGTGCACACATCACTCTGTTTTTTCTTTTAATGCAAGATTCATCAGTGGGAGACTGTGGGGAAAATTATGGGACATCACGCCAGATCAATATGATCGAAAGTGAAGCCGTTTATTGTCCGACAGTGAGCATATTTATACTTTACAGTGTGCCAAAAATAAAATTACGTGATAAGTTTTTCTTCTACCATACACACAGTGTTTGTTCTCATACAGAAGTTTCACACGGGTCTTTTCTCTAATTAGAGCACTACATTAGTATCAGAAGGCTACAATAACAGTTTCTTCTGCCAAGTTAATCTTTAGACACCTGCAGCTTGTTTTCGGCTTTTGTGTCTCCCTTTTCCACAGCCGTCTTGAGAATAACCTTGAGCAGAGGCCTAGCTCTCATCTAAGGGGCCTGGATTGCTCACTTATACTTTATGTCCATGCAGCCGGACATAGTTATTCTCCACAGGAGACTTTTAAGAAAGCAAAAGTAATTCTAAAATGTTTTCTGTTCCTTCTGCATATGTGCTTTACGAGGAGTGACATAATAATCAATGCACCGTCAGCTCACTCTTCTCCCATTTAAACCCCTTAAAGGTTCTTCCTGGGTTCTCATTTCTTCTGACAGAAAACTTCCATGAACATAAAGGTATTTTTTGAAAGGGATGAGAGATAGGAAAGAAAATAAGGTATTCCCCACCCAGCAAAGAGATACCTATCAAAAGTTAATACATTTGTAGAGCTTGATTTTCATGAAGTATTAAGAAGCTGGACTTGTTAGGAGAGTTGGGGGCTGACCATAACGTCACAGAATAATTTAGGTTGGATGGGATCTTTTGAGGTCATCTTGTCCAACTCCTTGCAGGAAGGGTCTAAATCTAAAGGTAGGTCTAACAAAAAAATGGCATCAAGTTGCTCAAAGCCATATCCAGTGGAGTTTTGAGTATATCCAAGGATATGTTTGATAATTGCAGGGATTTGGAAGAGGCACTGGAGATGGGTGTGGACTGGTCTCTCCGGGAGGGCTATGCCTGGGCAGAGGACAAGGAGCACTGTGAGGAATATGGAAGAATGCTGCAAGCTGACCCCAACAAAGTCTCTTCAAGGGCAAAGAAAAGGGGCCTGCCTCAGGTAATGTTTCAGGAGGACTGTGCATGCTCCCAGGGTTCAAATTGAAAGGTTAGAGAGTAGTTCTCTAATTCTGTGTCTTTTCTTGAAACTCTGTCTAGCATTTCTGGGCAGGGGGAAAAGTGAGATGTTGAGGTCAGTTCTGAATAATTCTTGACAGAAGTGCAACAGAGGAGAATCATACTGGGCGCACCCAAGGTCCCTGAGTCCATCAGGTTTTCATCTGTTAACACATAGTGCTGGAAGTTATATTGGGTATTATTTCCATGTCCAGATGTACTTTGTTTTGATGAGATAGGCAAGTTAATGTTCAACTTTGTCCTTGTTTGCTCAGCAAGTTAATAGCAGGGCAAGAAAAGATACAATAACAAATGGAACTAGCTCATAGCTAAATCACAGTTTAAGAGTTGGATTTCATTTCTATATATAGTGTCTCATTGCTCTGTATGGAACCATTTCAGATGGCTATACTAATGATACATTTGTAAAGCTTTCTTGTGTATTCTTGAGCTTTATTAATTGGGGTGGTGCAAAATTACAGCATTTTAACTTCAAAATAATGTTATGTCCCAAATTTTCGCATTTGCCTTGCAAATAAGTGATCATGTATTATGGAGTTGAAAAAATTTGGGCTTGGAAATGGAATATCTTGTTTTAATCTACTGAAAAGTTTTAAGTACCTAATTAACAAAATGTTGTAACTTCTTTGTGGAATTATAACCAAGTATAAGACTGTCTGCTCTGTCTGTACAAACTGAAGATGAAGTTTCAATAGTCTATACTCTTCCAATCCTTCAACCAGGCCAAAGTAAGTTGGAAAAAAGTGGCAGCACAGTCTGTATGTAGATCCTGGTGCTTTGTTTAATCAGTCTTGTTCCAACAGCACAGTCAGTTACAAATCTGAACAAAAAGGAAAGTGGTGATGCTACTGTGTTCTACTTCCTTCCAGTTTACATGGGGATATTTTTTTCCCCAAAAAAACCTTTTCTAAACCCAAAACCTTGCTGTATTTTTCCCCTGTGCTCCCCGAGGCTGCTTTCCCTGGCCTGTCTGATCAGTGTGTTGTGTTTGGCAGCTGGGGACCCTGGGAGCCGGAAATCATTACGCTGAGATCCAGGTGGTGGATGAGATTTACAACGAATATGCTGCCAAGAAAATGGGTATTGACCACAAAGGGCAGGTGTGTGTGATGATCCACAGTGGAAGCAGAGGGCTGGGCCACCAGGTTGCCACAGGTATGATCTGACTGGCGTAGCTACCTGGAGTGAGGCAAACTATTCAGCATGGTCTTGTCATTGACAGCAAACTCCAGCACCAAAAAGCATTTCTTACAGTGTATTGCTGAGAGCGTCCTGAATTGCCTGGTTAGGTGTTATCTGTTTGCAAATAATTGATAACGTTCTGCCACAGATTTACTTTTGCATTTGAGAAGTAGCCTTGGGCTTGACCATTGGACAGATGAGCTCAGTTTTAGAATATAAATTACAGACATCCATGTTAATCTCAAAGATTGAAACAAAGTTAAGAAGTCACTTAGACTTACTGTGTTTATTTCCCAGATGCGCTGGTGGCTATGGAAAAAGCTATGAAACGGGACAAAATCATAGTGAATGATCACCAGCTGGCCTGTGCCAGGATTGCCTCTGCAGAGGGACAGGATTACTTGAAGGGAATGGCAGCTGCTGGCAACTATGCCTGGGTTAACCGCTCTTCCATGACTTTCCTAACACGACAGGTAGGAGCAGAGTTCTCTCTGATGCAAATGTTTTTGCTGCTTCATCCCAGACATAGAGAATAAAGAGTAGCTGCACAATTTAACTTAATTTCGTTTTTATGTTTCTTCAACTGTTTTTTTCTGGAGAGACTTGCACAAAGCTGCAGTCATGACAATCCATCTAAAACCTCTCAACATCACTGGACTGTACTTGGCAGAAGCTGCTTCAGCAGTATTTTTGAAAATGCCTTGAGCTGGAAAAAGAGGATACAAGAAAATTGGGGGTTTTGTTGCTAAAATTGGGGGGGGGGGGGGTTGTTGCTAAAGCCAACTTTTCAGAGTTGCAAGAATTTGCCTAGTTGATATCTGACTGAATTACAGCAGGAAGCTGCCAGTGGGCAGAGAAACAATCTAGGCAGTCCAATTCTGTCATTCTCAGCACTGTTGTATTCAGTTCCACTGTGACTGAATTACAATGATCTTGTATCTCACATCCTGATTTGCTCTCTTTTTAGGCCTTTGCCAAAGTTTTCAACACAACCCCAGATGACCTTGACATGCACGTTATCTATGATGTGTCTCACAACATTGCCAAAGTGGAACAGCACGTCATGGATGGAAAGGAGCAGACGCTGCTGGTGCACAGAAAGGGATCAACCAGGGCCTTCCCTCCTCACCATCCTCTGATTGCTGTTGATTATCAAGTAAGTTTGGCTTTGGGAGAAGGAAATAGAGAATTCTGAATTAATCGGACAATTTTAGAGTCCCTAACAGATACCTAAATGCTGTGAGTTTGTTTTTTAAGGTAACAGCACTGTAACCCTGGTGGGATGGCAGTATTCTGCTTGTCTGTGTTAGATCTTTGAGACACTGAGCTCCTGCTTTTGCTCCACAGCCAGAATGGTTGGAAAATCATGAAAGAAAAGAAGTCCTTTAAGCCTAGGGCAGGCTTCAGTGGTTTGCTTTTTCTGTCTTTTGGACACAAGGCTTTTGATCTACTGGTCTGCATCTTTCAGTGCAGTTATTTTTCTAGAATCCTTGATTCCAAGCACCTGAGACAACCAGGGATGCTCTCAGGGAATGTTAATCTGACCTCCTTTTCTGGAGATAGAGTTCCTCTCAGACTTTATTAAGAATGAGTTTTTTCAGCTTTTTCTTACGAATGAATGCTTTGCATCCACAGCTGACTGGACAGCCCGTTCTGATAGGTGGCACAATGGGCACCTGTAGCTATGTCCTCACTGGCACAGAGCAAGGCATGACTGAGACCTTTGGAACAACTTGCCATGGAGCTGTAAGTCAAGAAGTTATTTCAGGGAGGGGTTGGAATGGGACTGTCATCCAGAGAATAAAATTGTTCAAGGGTCATCCAATGTGTGATTCATCTGTTGGTCGTACAAGCAAAGCGTAGCCTTGCCAGTAGTCCCTGCCCAGCAGGACTGCAAGGTAGAAGTCTTTGTCCCTTCCTGAGTAGTTTTGACTACTTCTGCAGAAAATCTAAGGGATACTGCTTTTTATAAGTCAGATGTTAGGATGAAGATGTGGAGAATAAGCTCCTTTAACCAAATTCTGATACCTCTGAGCTAACAAGAGGGGTTTACTGTGCTGAGGCTGTCTATATAAAACTACTCAGTAGTTAGAAGAAGGTATTTTCTCCCCTGTTAATCATAGTGTGAGACAATGATTGAGGAAGAGAAGTATTTTCCAGTAAATTCCAAGTCCCAAACACTGGTTTGGGTAAAAAGACACTTGCAGACGAGTGTGTTATACAAGTGGAACTTTCCTAGCCATTGTAGCAGAGGTGTGATTTTACAGGAGCCTGTGACCTGAAGGCTAAATTAATTTCCTGTATTGAGGTTTACTGTGGTCTGTGCTCTCAGTCATTCTGTGTTTCCTTATAATGTAATAATGGGGTTTTTTTGATAAGAAAGAGTTTTGTTTTTCCAAACTGCTACAAAAAAATAGAACTAATAAAACTATTGGCCTAGGGTCGTGCACTGTCTCGAGCCAAATCTCGACGCAACTTGGACTTCCAGGACGTACTGGACAAGCTGGCTGACATGGGCATTGCCATCCGTGTTGCTTCTCCCAAACTGGTTATGGAAGAGGTGAGTTTAGTACTTCATTATCTAGGAAGGAAAAGGGGGGTTTTGCTCCTTGGCTGAATGACCCTCCCTGACCTGATTTTTTGCAGTGCTAAGCGACTGCCAGTACTCTAAATATGCAGCTTGTGTGATTTCTGATAGAGCTGTCAAAATTTTTGGAAAAAGATGTGAAGTGTTCTCTGTCCTAAAAGCATGCTGAAAGGGGAGATGCCTGATTGACAGGTTTTGGGGGGTATGTTTTTTCCTATTCTGCCTGGTGATAGGAATAATTGCTATCTTTGTGTGAGCATCTACAAAAGTAGCTATGTTTTATGGATTTTCTTCTTGAATGATGTTCTCTCTGCTTTAAATTTACCTTATACTGCAGCTTTCATGTAGATTAGTAGCAGCTTGAAAGATCCTCTTTTAATATGAACTCCTATATTTGCTCAAGAAGAGAACTGAATGGTCAGAAAACTTTGAATATTATGACTTCCAGTTCCTCTGCATTAACATGAGCATGCCTTTTCTGTTCACAGCCTCACTCATAAAAGTGTGGTAATCATTTGGAACTGTGCTTTTATGAGTGGTGGTGTTATATGAACATGTTGATCACATTAAAGTCTATTTAAGGGCAGCTTCCTTGTCAGAATGGAGGCAGAGGGGGAAGCTCTAGAGTTAAACCTTTTCTGCTGTCACTAAGGGGCAGTGAGGATAAAACTTAAAGGCTATCTGTAAAGAAGTTGTTGAAGTCCCTTCCTACTAGATAATGAGGCTTGACATTGTCACATGCTGAGGCACTGATTATCTGAAAAACTGGATTAAAATAGCTAATATTTTATCTGAAATATGATGAGAGCTTATTTGGAAAGCTAAGTGTCTTACAGATTTCTTAGATGCATAAGGTTGCCAGATTCTCAATATGTTCACCTACTTCTACACCCTCTATTTATATGGTTATTTTTGTGAAGAGTGGATTTCAAAAGCCTACTCCTGACTTCCTGTGATTATGGGTTGTTTATAGTTTTGTCCTTTTTTGTTTTTTCCCCCCTCCAGGCACCAGAGTCTTACAAGAATGTGACTGATGTGGTTAACACCTGCCACGAAGCTGGCATCAGCAAGAAAGCCATTAAACTGAGACCTATTGCTGTTATAAAAGGCTAGGAGCCGACAAGGCACCAACGTCTCCAGGCCTTACACAAAACTGTCTAGAATTATCATCTTCCCACACCTCTTGGACTCTGTAGGATGCTCAAATATCACATTCCTGTTCTGGAAACACAACAGCTGAGGATACACCTATTTTTAACCACTCCTAGCCATAATTAATGCCCCTCGTCCTTGTTATATGGTGTTCTTCTCTTGTGAGGACAGGGCAAGTAAATACATAAGTCTTGGTTTTTATATGCAGTCCTTCCTCCATTTCTCTGCTCAGGCAGAACTTCAGACTTGCCTGAGTTGTCACTAAGTGCTGTGCTGCAAGACCACCTCCATCAGGGAAGATGGTGTATGAACCAGAGCTGCTGTCTCCACACCTGAGTGCCTAGAGCTCTTTCTGCATGTGGAAGTGTGGCCATCCGCCTGCCTCCTCGGTGGAGTGGAGGTGGCTACTAGCAAAGGCGGATGCGACTTGGGTTCTCGGGGGCCAGCCTCGTTCCCAATCGCCAAGCGACTCTTGCCCTTGCTCCCTGCTAGCTGCTCGGTAGGTGAACTCTCCCACACCTCAGGGGGTTCCTCCAACCCAGGAATGAAGAGACACAGACACGAGGTTCTGCACTCTGTGACACCGGGGATCGGAGGACCTCGATTCCCCTGGGACACGATCTTTTATTGTTCCCCCGGTGACCAATCACCGGGTAGCAGAGGGGAGGAACTGGGGAGGAGCAGGGGACAGGGAGCGAACCAGGGATAGAGGGGGGATGAGCGAGGGTTACAGACAGGGGAGTGATACAATGAACAACCCAGTAACTGAGAACTCTCTAGGAAACTGGGGGTGACTGACTGAGATGGGCAGGTGGTGCTCCCCAATGAGCCCTGGGGGTATTAGCCTGTCTCGAGCCCAGCCTCTTCTGGGCTAAACTATTGTTTGCTCTACCTCGGGGGAGCCCTCCTCCTCCCCCCAGGGCTTTCTCATTGGAAATTCTTCTTCTGGGGTAACCTGCACCACTGCCATATCTCCCCCGTTTTTATTACTTAAAGGCAATGCGCAGTTAACTAAAGAGATAACAAAACACTTAACACAACTTAGGGAACAAAGTCCAAGGAAAAGAGTCAACAAAATCCAAAACAGAGTCCGTAAACCTTGTGAAATCCAGCCAGAGATCCCCCAGCTGGTGAAGAGGCTGTCGAGCCAGTCCTTGCCCTCCGTCTTGAGTTGGTGGATCTGGTCCCGCATCTCCTGGATTGTGGACTTGATGGATTGGGCGTGAGATGAAAGGTTGAAGCAACACAGTCCTTCAAACTCTTCGCACCCGTGGTTGTGGAGCAGCAGCAGATAGTCTATGGCGGCCCTGTTTTGGAGCGTCGCCTGCCTGGTTGCCTCCTTGTCTGAGAGGAGTTCTGAGAGCGCCTGAGATGTTAAATTGGCTTGCTTTCCAAGCCAACACTCTAGGAGGGAAAGCTCACCTAGGGCCTTGGCTGCCGCCACCCACGGCAGAAATATCGAGGCCGCGACCCTTTTGGAGAACGACCAGGAGACCATGTTATTATCACAATTTGGGTCCAAATCTAGGGTGGATCGTTTTTGGCGGGTCATATTGGTGTGGTCTCTCCAGGATAACAGCTGGTTCATTCCTGGTGTCAGCAGGGAAAGCTTGCCGAGCGTGCACGGCCCTCCCCTGAGACGGGACGGGATTCCTGCCCACACACGATCTCCACATATTAAGAAAATCCCCTTAGGGAGTTTCTTGGGGGAATTGGTGGATGCTGACCATGTAAATTTAGCAAATTTGCACCAGGCTCTTTCACTGTAAAGTTTCCAATTGTTAGGGGTGACATCGAAGGCTTTCTTTGCTACTGGAGGAATGGTCAATGTGTCAACTTTATCTGCCTTCATTGCCATTATGGCCTCCCCTCGTCCTGGGTTGGTTTCCCGCGGCACATCCCTGTACCTTTGCCAGCTCTTTCTCCTATCCCAAAGGGAGCTATAAAGAATTTGCCTCTGGTGTCTGGCGGCACTAGGGTCTGCGAAAGAGGTACAGAACGCGGGTTGTGCCGACCCCAACAGGTCCAATTCTTGGGGTTCGGTGTCCATGGGTGGCAGGGCCTGCATCCACTGATCCCAACTGTGGGATTGGTTGGTCCCTGAGAGAAAAGCGTGGTACTCTGGCCATGTCCAGGAATCCCTACCAGGCAGGTGCTAATCGGGCCGTTCGCTGAGTCGACGTGAAGGCAGAAGTCACTCTGGCCGATGGATTTTGCCAGAGTGACCCACACGTTTTCTCGAGGCTGCTGCACCAGCCACGGGGCAGACGCCGGAATTTCCAGGAGAAACAGGACCCTAACGAAAATCCAGACTGGCTCCATCTTCCTTGGGGATCTCTGATGGGTAGACTGAGAAAGAAAAACCTTAAAATCTAACAAAAGTGATCCAAACGACAAAAGGTAACTCTAACATAAACTCCCCCTCTCTCCCCCCTTTCTCTTGAATGGGTAGGTAACAGGGATAGGGACACACAAAAGGTAAGTCAGAGGGGTAGATTGGGGAAGGGTAAAAGGGGGTGTATAGTCCATGGTATTGCCGAGTATGGTTGCCCTCTGACATCTCTGGTGTCTTCTTCCTCTGGGACTTCTTCTTGCTGAGATGCCGGAGGGTCGTCTAAGCTGGGCAAGTCTTTTTTTCTCCTTTTCTTCCAAGCCTCCGTGGCTTGGAAACCTTCTTCTTGCGGAGACTGGGGTGGAACTGTCTCTGCAAAACAAGCTCGCTTTCTCTGCTTAGGCCCCCGGTAGGGTCGGACATACCTAGCTGGGATCCATTTCGGCCCCTCTGGGGTGGACACACATGCGTACCCTCTGCCCCAGACATTCAGTGGGAGAGGCCCTTCAACCTCATGGGTCTCAGGGTCCCTTACCAGCACCGGCAGATGCTCTTTTAATTTGGAGTTGGTCGGATTAGTAAAGTGCCGGAATACAGGGGGGACGGGCTCTTCTGGTGTACAATTTAAAAAGTTAATCGTGAAGAGCGCCTTGCAGAGTCGCTCAATGGGCGATTTCTTCTCTGCACCTCCTTGCTGCTGGTAGAGGACTCTCTTAAGTGTACCGTGAGTCCTCTCCACGATGGCCTGCCCCGTAGGGGAGTGAGGGATGCCGGTGACGTGGGCAATCCCCCACTCCTGGAGGAAACTATGAAGATAGGCAGAGGTGTATGCCGGGCCATTGTCCGTCTTTATCTTTTTGGGGGTACCTAGGACAGAGAACGCCATTAGAAGATGTTTGCGAACGTCTTTCGCCTTTTCGCCCGTGTGGGCCGAGGCGAACACAGTATGGCTAAACGTGTCTACAGAGACATGTACATATTTGAGTCTGCCGAACTCTTGGATATGGGTAACGTCGGTCTGCCAAACTTCATTTGCAGCTAGCCCTCGGGGGTTTACCCCTGGATGGAGCGAGGGCAGCTGATAGGTCTGGCAATTGGGACATGTCGCCACGATTGCCCGAGCCTGTTCTAGAGGTAGGTGGAACATCCTCCGGAGGGCTGGGGCCTTCTGATGGTAGAACTGGTGGGACATCTTGGCTTGTGCGAAGGTGTCAGGGATGTTAGCTGACTGCACCTGCGCAGCCATTGCTAAGGCGTCTGCTCTGCGGTTCCCCTCACTGATGTACCCGGGAAGGTCTTGATGCGATCTCACATGCATCACATGAAATGGGTGCTCTCGGTGGGACAACAGGGACACTAGCCGCGAGAGCAGCCCAAATAAATTTTTGTTAGAGACCTCCTTAAGTAAACTGTGTTCTGCTCTGACAGTTATCCCAGCAACGTAGGCCGAATCTGTAACCAAATTGAGAGGCTCCTGGAACCTCTCAAAGACTCTGACGACGGCTGCTAGTTCTGCAATTTGTGGGGATCCCTCTACCACATGGACCTCAGATTCCCACTTCTGGGTCCGAGGGTCCTTCCAAGTCATGACTGACTTGTGAGAGGATCCCGAGCCGTCGGTGAAAACCGTCAGAGCTCCTTTTACAGGCTTTTTTGACTGCATAAACTTTGGAACCAAATTAAAATTTGTGTTAAACAGGTGATGTTTCAATTTCTTTCCCGTGATTTTGCCTGGGAAACTGTCAAGAGAGAACTGGAGGCTCTCATTGGACTGGACTAATTTTTCCAAGTCCTCATCTTTCCAGGGAACACGAATGCATGAGAAATCGCACCCCGCAAGGGTGCGGAGCCTGGCCCTCGCTCTGGTGATAAGCGAGGCCACCAGCTCTTGTGGCGTGGTAATAGTTTTGGACGGTGTGTGAGGGAGGAACACCCACTCTATGATTAAGAGGGGGTCCTTCAACCTCTCGTCCCATTGAAAGACCAGTCCGTGTAATTGGGGGACCTGCCCTAAGATGATAAGTTGAAAAAGCAGGTCCGGGGCCACTCTATGGGCGTGCCTGGAGACTAAGGCTTTGCGCACCTTACCTATGGAAGCCCTGGCATCGGTGGTAAGCTGCTTTGGAGAGTCGAGTCCCTCACCGCCCTTCAGGAGATTGAACAAGGGGGCGAGGTCTGCTGTCGTCAGCCCCAGCAGAGGACGAACCCAGTTGATACTCCCGCATAGCTGATGTAACTCTCGCAGGGTCTTGGGCTCGTCTACGATGTCGAGCTGCTGGGGCACGACGGTCCGCTCTCCGATGCGGATGCCGAGGTACTTCCACGGTAGGGTGCGTTGTACTTTGTTCAGATGGATGGTCATCCCGGCACGCTGGATGGCATTGATGGCGGCTTTGAGAGTCTCTTCTAGTAGGTGCTCGGAAGGAGCACAGACAAGAACATCGTCCATGTAGTGGAAAATTATGGATTTGGTGAAGGTCTTCCGAACGGGCGAGAGTATTCGGGCGACGTACCACTGTCAGATGACGGGGGAGTTTTTCATTCCCTGGGGCAACACCCGCCAGTGGTACCTCTCCTGGGGCGCTTGCCTGTTCACAGACGGCACAGAAAAGGCAAACCGCGGCGCATCATTTGGGTGCAACGGGATCGAGAAGAAGCAGTCCTTGATGTCAATAACTGCGAGTGGCCACGCTCGGGGGAGCATTGCCAGGGATGGTAATCCCGGCTGAAGGGGACCCATGTCAACAATGACTTCGTTAATCTTACGTAGGTCATGGAGAAGCCTCCACCCGCCTCCGCCAGCCTTGCGGATGACAAAGACAGGGGAGTTCCAAGGGCTGTCTGATGGGACAACATTACCCTTGGAAATTTGCTCCTCCACGAGGGACCGTAGGGCGCTCAACTTATCTTTAGTGAGGGGCCACTGCTCCACCCACACCGGCTTGTCAGTTTTCCAGGTGAGTTGCGGAACAGAGCCATGGGTGGGGCGCCCAGCAGCGGCCCCAGCTAGAAATCCCCTGGTGTATCTGGGATTTCTAGCCTGGTCCCCCAGTGCGACAAAAGGTCCCTGCCCCAGAGGTTGAAGCCAGAGGCCACCACGTATGGTCTTACCGTGGCAACATGACCGTCCGGCCCCCCCACCAAGATGTTATTAGTGGACCTCTGGGGCATAACGGCTCCCCCAAGTCCGGTGATGTTTTCGGTTGAGGGCCGGAGCCCCCATCCATGTGGCCACTCTGCTGCTGAAATGATAGTCACATCTGATCCTGTGTCCATCATTCCTCGGATGTGCACTGCTGCCTTGCCGTTTTTGAGGCGGCAAGACAGGGTGGGCTTGTCGGTCCCCAGGAGCTCTGAGTACATGGCCCGTGGTGTCATCTTCGTCTTGGGAAGGTCCTCCGGAATAATTATTGCATGAGCCAGCCACTGGCCCCTGGACACGAACCAGGGGGCCGAGTGACAGGCGGCGGTGATTTTAAAAGTCTGTCCCGGGATAGCTGTAACAATCTGAGGGAGCACAAAGAGCCCGGGAGGGCCCCTCGTGGAGTCCCCCACAACCAAAAGCTCTGTCCTCTTATAAATGTCTCCACAAAGAAACACGTTATAACTACGAAAGTCTGTGTTGGTGACATGTTGAGGGTGGGCACTTACCAGGTGGAACCTGGTCCTGTCCTTGGCCGCTGCAGTGTCCCCCTCTCCCGCCGATGGTGTGGCGGGCGGTCTCGCCGGAGCGGTGATGGTGGTCCCGGTGTTGTCAGCATTTAATTTGGTGTCACAGCGCAGTGCTGTACTGTGCTCTTCTGCCCGTTTCCCTGGTGCTGGCGGCAACACGGGCAGAGCACCGCTCCGGGACCTGCGGGAGGCTTAGAACAAGAGGTGTTATTTCTCCGGGGCTTTGGACAAAAGCGTGCGATGTGCCCACCCTTCCGCAGTTATAACACTTGTTATGTCCAGTTCGGTTATTGTCAATTTCAGGGGTGGCAGCCCCCGCTGCTGCCACATACCTCCTTTGCTGTTGGGGTCCGCGGCTTGGAGGAGGGGGTGCTACTGATGGCTCGGGGGTGATCTCGGCGCACGCTTCTAATATTGCCTCTAAGGTGGGCCGAGGCAATTTGGGGAGGGTTTTTAGGACTGCCTTGCAGGCAGCGTTGGCATTGGTGTATGCCACTGACCGGAGGAGCTTTGCTTGGTTTGAGGGGTCTTCTTCCTGTTTCTCGAGAGCCATCCTCACTCGGCCTACAAACTTAACAAAGCTCTCCTCTGGTTGTTGCCTGATGGTGGCATACCCATGTGAAGGCACCTCCGCAGATGGTAGCGTCAGGAAGGCCCTCAGCGCCGCCTGCTGTACGTCTCTAATCGCTCTCGTTGGGAGCTGTGCAGCCTGCTCCTCACCCTTGCTAAAGTCCCCCTCGCCTGCTAGGTGGTCCATTGTCAGGTCATCGACCTC
>JAVTVJ010002813.1:0-47143 GCA_034509425.1 Eopsaltria australis | reverse complement strand
CTCTTAGCTCTCTTAACTTCTTTAGATCCTCGCTCTTAGCTCTCTTAGATCCTCGTTCCTCTCTCTCTTCTCTTAACTTCCTTAGATCCTCGTTCTCAGCTCTCTTAACTTCTTTAGATCCTCTCTCTCAGCTCTCTTAGACCTTCGCTCTTAACTTCTTTAGATCCTTGTTCTTAACTCTCTTCTCTTAACTCCCTTAGATCCTCACTCTTAGCTCTCTTAACTTCTTTACATCCTCACTCTTGGTTCTCTTCTCTTAACTTCTTTAGATCCTCTCTCTTAGCTGTCTTTGACCTTCGCTCTTAACTTCTTTAGACCCTCATTCTTATCTCTCTTAACTTCTTTAGTTCCTCACTCTCAGCTCTCTTAACCTCTTTAGATCCTCACTCTTAGCTCTCTTAACTTCCTTAGATCCTCGTTCTTAGCTCTCTTAGCTCTTCTCTCTCTTCTTTAGATCCTCTCTCTTAGCTCTCTTCTCTTAACTTCTTAGATCCTCACTCTTAGCTCTCTTAACTTCTTTAGATTCTCGTTCTTAGCTCTCTTAACTTCTTTAGATCCTTGCTCTTAACTCTCATAGATTCTCACTCTTGGCTCTCTTCTCTTAACTTCCTTAGATCCTCTCTCTCAGCTCTCTTAGACCTTCGCTCTTAACTTCTTTAGACCCTCATTCTTAGCTCTCGTAACTTCTTTAGATCCTCACTCTTAGCTCTCTTAACCTCTTTAGATCCTCGCTCTTAGCTCTCTTAGATCCTCGTTCCTCTCTCTCTTCTCTTAACTTCTTAGATCCTCACTCTTAGCTCTCTTAACTTCTTTAGATTCTCGTTCTTAGCTCTCGTAACTTCTTTAGATCCTCACTCTTAGCTCTCTTAACCTCTTTAGATCCTCGCTCTTAGCTCTCTTAGATCCTCGTTCCTCTCTCTCTTCTCTTAACTTCTTAGATCCTCACTCTTAGCTCTCTTAACTTCTTTAGATTCTCGTTCTTAGCTCTCGTAACTTCTTTAGATCCTCACTCTTAGCTCTCTTAACCTCTTTAGATCCTCGCTCTTAGCTCTCTTAGATCCTCGTTCCTCTCTCTCTTCTCTTAACTTCTTAGATCCTCACTCTTAGCTCTCTTAACTTCTTTAGATTCTCGTTCTTAGCTCTCGTAACTTCTTTAGATCCTCACTCTTAGCTCTCTTAACCTCTTTAGATCCTCGCTCTTAGCTCTCTTAGATCCTCGTTCCTCTCTCTCTTCTCTTAACTTCCTTAGATCCTCACTCTTAGCTCTCTTAACTTCTTTAGATCCTCTCTCTCAGCTCTCTTAACTTCCTTACATCCTCGTTCTTAGCTCTCTGAGCTATCCTCTCTCTTCTCTTAACTTCTTTAGTTCCTCGTTCTTAGCTCTCTTAACTCCCTTAGATCCTCACTCTTAGCTCTCTTAACCTCTTTAGATCCTCGCTCTTAGCTCTCTTAGATCCTCGTTCCTCTCTCTCTTCTCTTAACTCCCTTAGACCCTCGCTCTGGGCTCTCTCAGCTCTCCTCTCTCCTCTCTCCTCTCTGCCCTGCTCCAGGCTGTGTCTGGCAGCCCCCAGCAGCTCTCCTAAACCCGCGTCTCTTCACTAAACCTCATCCTCTCCAGAGCTCTCCCGTCCGTCCCAAACCCAGCCCCAAACTCCGCGGTTTCTCGGGTTTTCTGTCACCCCGCCGGTCCCTGAGGCCACCAAAGCCTCCTGCTCCCCTGGGGCCGCGCCGTGGCTGCCTGGAGCCGGGGCTGGGCGAGGGGAGGGAGAGGGAAAGCGGGGTTTGGTTGCATTTTTAATTAGGTGTTATTATTATATGGATTAGATGTCTATTATTATTAGATATATTAATTGTATTGTATTGTATTATTATAGATATGTGGGCATGTGGGGGTTTATGGGGTTTGTGTAGGGTTTGTGTGAGTTTATGGGGTCTGTGTGGGGTTTCTGTGTGTTTATGGGGTTTCTCTGGGGTTCCTGTGGGTTTATGGGGTTTCTCTGGGGTTCCTGTGTGTTTATGGGGTTCCTGTGTGTTTATGGGGTTTCTCTGGGGTTCCTGTGTGTTTATGGGGTTTCTCTGGGGTTCCTGTGTGTTTATGGGGTTTCTGTGTGTTTATGGGGTTTGTCTGGGGTTCCTGTGTGTTTATGGGGTTTGTCTGGGGTTTCTGTGGGTTTCTCTGGGGTTCCTGTGTGTTTATGGGGTCTGTGTGGGGTTCCTGTGTGTTTATGAGGTTTCTCTGGGGTTCCTGTGTGTTTATGAGGTTTCTCTGGGGTTCCTGTGTGTTTATGAGGTTTCTCTGGGGTTCCTGTGAGTATATGGGGTTTCTCTGGGGTTTCTGTAGGTTTATGGGGTTTCTGTGGTGTTGTGTGGGTTTGTGTGAATTTACAGAGTTTGTCTGGGGTTTGTGTGAGTTTATGGAGTTTGTCTGGGGTTCCTGTGGGTTTATGGGATTTCTCTGGGGTTCCTGTGGGTTTATGGGGTTTCTATGGGGTTCCTGTGGGTTTATGGGGTTTCTCTGGCGTTCCTGTGGGTTTATGGGGTTTCTGTGGAGTTTTGTGGGTTCCTGTGTGTTTATGGGGTTTCTCTGGGGTTCCTGTGTGTTTATGGGGTTTCTCTGGGGTTCCTGTGTATTTATGGGGTTCCTGTGGGTTCCTGATTGCAGACCTCTCTCGTCTCTCCCGGCTGTCTCAAACCCACCCCCAAACTCCCCAAGCCTGCATTTGCTGTGTCCTGCCACGTCCCCGTCCCTGCTGGGGCCAGGCTGAGCCTGTGCTGCCAACACACCCCAGAACCACCCCAGAACCTCCCCAGAACCTCCCCAGAACCTCCCCAGAACCACCCCAGAACCACCCCAGAACCACCCCAGAACCTCCCCAGAACCTCCCCAGAACCTCCCCAGAACCACCCCAGAACCACCCCAGAGACCTACCACCCAGAACCACCCCAACCCCCCAGAACCACCCCAGAACCACCCCAGAACCTCCCAGAACCACCCCAGACCACCAACCAGACCCCCAGAACCTCCCCAGAACCACCCAGAACACCCAGAACCTCCCAGAACCACCCCAGAAACCACCCCAGACCACCCCAGAACCTCCCAGAACCACCCCAGAACCACCCCCAGAACCTCCCCAGAACCACCCCAGAACCACCGCAGAACCTCCCCAGAACCACCCAGCAGAACCTCCCCAGAACCTCCCCAGAACCCCCAGAACCTCCCCAGAACCACCCCAGAACCACCCCAGAACCACCCCAGGCCAGCGGCACAGGAGCCCTGCCAGGCTCCCGCTGCTCCTGCCTCCAGCCGGGCTCCATAAAAACCCCCGTTAGTGGAAAACACAAATGAACAAAGCTGATCCCTCCAGCGAACTTCAAACGCGGCCGAAAAGAGGCGGAAAATCCCGCACGGCTCCCTTGGTCAGGCTCACCAGCAGCGAGGGAAGCTGAATTCCAGTTTTATTGTTTAATATTAGCAGGTGGTTTTTGCCACCTTGCCCGGTTCATGCTCAGCTCGGAGGAGCAGAAACGCCTCAATGGGATGGATAAACACGAGGCAGGAGCAGGGATGGGGCTCTTTGCTGACAGGGGCGCGTCCAGACCCAGCCTTGAGCTCCACAGCTGGGACTGGCCCAGGCCAGGCCTAAATCCTCAGGGGGATTGTGCTGAGCAAAGCTTTGCCAGCCCCACTTCTGTGGGAAGGGGAGGGATCTCCCCAGGGCCTCCCAAACCCCAGCCTTGGGCTCAGGTAATTCCTGTTTTATTGGGAATGTGAGGTGGGGTTACCCTGCTCCTCCTAAATTCCCTGCCAGGACGGGGGGGAGTGGATTCAGAGTGATAAAAAGGAGGTTTAGATTGGATATTGGGAGAAATTCTTTACTCAGGAGGTGGGCAGGCCCTGGCACAGGGGGCTCAGAGCAGCTGGGGCTGCCCCTGGATCCCTGGCAGTGTCCAAGGCCAGGCTGGATGGGTTTGGAGCAGCCTGGGACAGTGGGAGCTGCCCCTGGATCCCTGGCAGTGCCCAAGGCCAGGCTGGGCAGAGTTTGGAGCAGCCTGGGACAGTGGGAGCTGTCCCTGGATCCCTGGCAGTGCCCAAGGCCAGGCTGGGCAGAGTTTGGAGCAGCCTGGGACAGTGGGAGCTGTCCCTGGATCCCTGGCAGTGCCCAAGGCCAGGCTGGATGGGTTTGGAGCAGCCTGGGACAGTGGGAGCTGTCCCTGGATCCCTGGCAGTGCCCAAGGCCAGGCTGGGTGGGTTTGGAGCAGCCTGGCACAGTGGGAGCTGTCCCTGCCATGGCTGGGGTGGATGGGATGGGATTTAAGGTCCCTTCCAGCCCAAACCTGTCTGTGATTCTTTGATTCTATGACTTCAGCCTGCCTGAGCTTTTCCAGATCTTTACCGACAGTTTCAGCACCTGCAGCCAGCGAGATTTACAGCGCCACTGCAAGGATTCCTTTCCTTCTGAAATAAATACATTTCTATGTTTATATATATATATATTTGTGTGTACAAAGCTCTGGGCACTGCCAGTCCTCCCTGGCTGCTCAGCTTTCCATTGGCATTTCAGCTTCCTAAACAGCAGCCCTTCTTTCAGAGCCTTTTCATAGCCGGATTTTCCTCCTGTCTCGAGGAATCCACGGATTTTTTTGCTCCCCTTGCAAACCTGTTGTTCCCTGAGGTGCGGGTGACAATTTGCAGGGCTGATAAATCTGGTTTTAAAGGTGCTGAGCTGGCTCTGGAGATCCGGGGAGGGTGGGGACAAGGAGTGACAGCTCCCACCCGCTGGGAGGGGGGCAGGTCCAGCCCCACTCGGGGATGAACCAACAAAGGAAATCCCAAACCAGGCTGGGACAAAGGAAATCCCAACCAGGCTGGGACCAAGGAAACCCAAACCAGGCTGGGACGAAGGAAACCCAAACCATGCTGGGACAAAGGAAACCCAAACCAGGCTGGGATAAAGGAAACCCAAACCAGGCTGGGATGAAGGAAATCCCAACCAGGCTGGGACAAAGGAAATCCCAACCAGGCTGGCACGAAGGAAACCCAAAGCAGGATGGCACGAAGGAAACCCAAACCAGGCTGGGACAATGGAAACCCAAAGCAGGCTGGGACAAAGGAAATCCCAACCAGGCTGTCACGAAGGAAACCCAAAGCAGGCTGGGACGAAGGAAACCCAAAGCAGGCTGGGACGAAGGAAACCCAAAGCAGGCTGGCACGAAGCTGCTGCATTTAATCACGAGATTCCTGAGCTCTCTCACCTGCTGACCCCAGAACTCCGCTCCGAGCCAATATTTGCTCGTGCTCTGCAAACTCAGGGAGTTTGGGGCGCTCTGGATGTGATCATCAAGCCCTGCTGACAGCTCCATTTATCACCGGGCGGGGTTTCAGCCTCTCCGACTTTGGCACGGCGTTCCCCCCCCCGCCCCCTCCTCGTCGCTGGCTGCGTTTTTACTCCCGGTGAAAAATCTCCGGCGAGATTCCCGGCGACAGCTCCCTTTGCATTCCTGGCGCACACTCAGGCAGCCAAGCAAGGCTGTAAATAATTGAGCACCCATCATTCCCTCCGCAGTCCCCACCAGAGCCAGCCTGCTTTGCTCCGCACAGCAAATATTTAGTGAGGTAATCAATCCGAGGGAGAGAAAATAAAAAAAATAAAAAAAAAATCTTAATTTGGATAAGAAAATTAAATGTTTTTTCCCCCCAGATCTTCCATCTGATTATCTCTGGCATCCATCCTGCTGTTCTCAGGGTAGGTGCTGTACCAGGAGATAATTACGAGGATCACAGAAGCAGCTCAATTAACTGCAGCTAATGCTCCTTATTAGCATTTTGCTGGGGCTTGTGGAGTTTTTCAGCCGAAACAGATAAACAAGCTCAAACACTCGCCCAGGAAAGCTCAGACAAAAACAGAAACAAAGGGCCGGGGGAAGCCCAGAGCAGCAGAGGGGAGCAGGGGCTGCCTGCGAGCGCGGAGCTCCCGCAGCTCCCGGGCCGTGGATGCAGCGCCGCGATTTTGGAGCTTCAGCTGCCCGGGAGCACGCGTGGGGCAGAGCTGGGACCTGCTGCCAGCTCGGGGGGGGGACAGGAGGGGACAGGAGGGGACAGGAGGGGACATCAGCCTGCTCAGCCCCTGCTCCAGCTCGGGGGTGTGACAGGAGGGGACAGGAGGGGACATCAGCCTGCTCAGCCCCTGCTCCAGCTTGGAGATGGGACAGGAGGGGACATCAGCCCGCTCAGCCCCTGCTGTCATCGGGGATGTGACAGGAGGGGACAGCAGCCTGCTCAGCCCCAGGAGGGGACATCAGCCCGCTCAGCCCCTGCTGCCAGCTCGGGGGGGGGACAGGAGGGGACAGCAGGGGACATCAGCCTGCTCAGCCCCAGGATGGGACATCAGCCTGCTCAGGCCCTGCTCCAGTTCAGGGATGTGACAGGATGGGACAGGAGGGGACAGGAGGGGACATCAGCCTGCTCAAGGCCTGCTCCAGCTCGGGGGGGACAGCATGGGACAGGAGGGGACAGGAGGGGACATCAGCCTGCTCAGCCCCTGCTGCCAGCTCGGGGATGTGACGGAGGGGACAGGATGGGACAGGATGGGAGCAGGAGGGGACATCAGCCTGCTCAGCCCCTGCTCCAGCTCAGGGATGTGACAGGAGGGGACAGGATGGGACATCAGCCTGCTCAGCCCCTGCTGCCAGCTCGGAGATGGGACAGGAGGGGACAGGAGGGGACAGGAGGGGACATCAGCCCGCTCAGCCCCTGCTGCCAGCTCGGGGATGTGACAGGAGGGGACATCAGCCTGCTCAGCCCCAGGATGGGACATCAGCCTGCTCAGCCCCTGCTGCCATCGGAGATGTGACAGGAGGGGACATCAGCCTGCTCAGCCCCAGGATGGGACACCAGCCTGCTCAGTCCCTGCTCCAGCTCGGGAACTCCCATCCTGAGCCTCAGGTGTGCCCATTCCCTGTGCAGCTGTGTCCCCAAGTGTCCCCCCACCGTGTGGCACCACCTCAGTGCCAGGTGGCCCCTGGCAGTGCTGTCACCCTCTGAGGAGCAGGATGGGAGCGGGACGCGGCATTTCACACCTGGGGACACCTGGGCTCGGCCAGCCCCTTTTGCAGCCCCCAGGACACGCCAGGAGTGTCCCCAGGGCCAGGACCGAGGCAGACGAGGCCAAGCCCTGCTCCTGTCACCCTCTGGAGCATCCAAATCCGTGTCCCCAGCCTCCACATCCTCTCTCCAGGCTGTCCTGGCTGCCTTCCCGTCCCTGTCACCTCCCATCTCCCAGGGCCAGCAGCCAGCGAGGTTTCTCCCAGTTCAGGGCTTTGTTCTGGGCTGGTTTTGCCCCTCAGGGCTCCCAGCTTTGAGTTCTTGGACCCCACGAGGCTCCAAGGCCTCCTGATGATTCCAGGTGAGGTGTTGGGAGTTTCACTCCTGCAAAGCTCCCCATCCTCGCCAGGAATTCCCCAGGCTTTGAACTTCACGGATTTTTCGCTTCCAGTTCCCTCCCAAGTCCACTCGAATTGGTTTTTTCTTCCTGCTTTCCTCGACCTGATTCTCCCCGTGCCTCAATTCCCGCCTTTCCAGGTGCCGGCAGGGCTGGGCTTTGTTCTCCTGGAGCTCCAGGGCTTGGCTGGTTCCCTTCTCCACCTTGGAGGGGTGGGAAAAGCTCACAAATACCTGGGAAAAGCTGGCAAATATCTGGGAAACGCTCACAAATACCTGGGAAACGCTCAAATATCTGGGAAACGCTCACAAATATCTGGGAAAAGCTCAAATATCTGGGAAAAGCTCAAATATCTGGGAACTGCTCACAAATATCTGGGAAACGCTCATAAATACCTGGAAAACGCTCACAAAAACTGGGAAACGCTCAGAAATACCTGGGAAAAGCTCAAAAATCTGGGAAACGCTCAAATGTCTGGGAAAGGCTCAGAAATACCTGGAAAATGCTCAAATATCTGGGAAAAGCTCAAATATCTGGGAAAAGCTCAAATATCTGGGAAAGGCTCACAAAAACTGGGAAACGCTCATAAATATCTGGGAAACGCTCAAATATCTGGGAAACGCTCAAATATCTGGGGAACGCTCACAAATACCTGGGAAGCACTCATGAGTAGATGGGAAATGCTCACAAATACCTGGGAAAAGATGGGAAACCTGGGCTCACAAATACTCTGGGGCCACAAATACCTGAAAAGCTCACAAATTCCTGGGAAACACTCAGAAATACCTGGGAAACTCTCAGAAATATCTGGGAAACACTCAAATATCTGGGAAACGCTCACAAATACCGGAAACACTCAGAAATATCTGGGAAACGTTCAGATATCTGGGAAAAGCTCAGAAATATCTGGGAAATGCTCACAAATTCCTGCGGAAAAGCTCAAATATCTGGGAAACGCTCACAAATACCTGGGAAAAGCTCAAATATCCGGGAAACACTCACAAATACCTGGGAAGCACTCATGAGTAGATGGGAAATGCTCACAAATTCCTGGGAATCTTCCTGGCAGCGGCTCCCGGGCTGCTCCACCCTCAGGGACAGCCCAGGCTCTCGTGTCCCCAGCTGAGCAGCTCTGCCCAGCCCTTGGTGACAGCGCCGAGGTGGAGCCGTGTCCTTGTGCCACTTCCAAAGGCTCGGGAATTGAGGGAAGAGCTCAAAGCACAGCGAGTGCCATCTGGGACAGCCTGGGACAGCCTGGGACAGCCTGGGACAGGCACCCAGGGCACAGGGGACACCCCAGGTGCCACCAAGACACATCTGGGACAGCCTGGGACAGCCTGGGACAGCCTGGGACAGGCACCCCGGGGGCCGGGGACACCCCAGGTGCCACCAAGAGACCCATCTGGGACAGCCTGGGACAGCCTGGGACAGCCTGGGACAGGCACCAGGGGACAGGGGACACCCCAAGTGCCACCAAGAGACCCATCTGGGACAGCCTGGGACAGCCTGGGACAGCGTGGAGAGGCACCAGGGGACAGGGGACACCCCAAGTGCCACCAAGAGACCCATCTGGGACAGCCTGGGACAGGCACCCAGGGCACAGGGGACACCCCAGCCCCTCCCAGGTGCCACCAAGTCCCATCTGGGACATCCTGGGACTGCCTGGAGAGGCACCCGGGGCACAGGGGACACCCCAGGTGCCACTGAGTCCCATCTGTGACATCCTGAGCTGGCCTGGGACAGGCACCGGGGGCACAGGGGACACCCCAGTCCCTCCCAGGGCTGGCCCTGCTGCTGTCCCAGTTCAGCCCCTCCATCCCAGGCTCCTCCCCGAGCTCAGGCCCCCCGAGCATTCCCGGTTTTTCCTGCTGTGCCAAACCCTGCCGAGGCTTTTTGTCCCGTGTGGGCCGTGCTGGGAGCCGGGATGTGCCCGGGATTTGGCGTTCCAGGGATTGGAGGTGCCTGGGATCCCTGCGGATCCGGGATCTGGGATTCCCGTGATCCCCAATCCCACGGCAGGGAACGAGGGGGGCAGGCGAGGAGGGAATTGCTCCACGAGTGCATCCCCAGGCTCTGCCCTCATTAAGGATAATCACCCACCCCAATTAACGCTCCTGGGGCCCGTTCCCTGCACGCCCACGAGCAGCAGGCGCGGAACAGCTGATCCCGGGCTCCGAGCGGAGCGCGGAGCTGAGCCAGGACTAAAATAGCCCTTCCCGCCACATCCCCTCCACTCCAGCCCCCCTCCTCTCCATCCCCGCCGGAGCCACGGCGCGCCTGAGGTCGCGAGAGGTCCCAAATCCGCGCGGGATCGGCAAATTCCCGCGAAACCGAAGGATTCAGGCAAAGCCGACCCGGAGGCTCCAGGTTTGAGGGGTTTTGGTTGAGGTTTGAGGGGATGAATCCCTCAGCAGGTGAGGAGCTGTCGGGGGATGATGCAGAGCCAGGCTGGGGCTGCGGAGCTTTATCAGGAATGACGGGCACGGCTTTTTCCTGACGGGAATTCTCTCTCTCTCTCGCACGAACGCGGATGGAAATTCCAAACAAATCCGCGCCGCTCCGGAGAGGGATCTGCTTAAAGGAGGAATTCTGCGGCCGAGGACGGAGTCAGTCAGGTGGGGAGCGGAGCAGAGCAGGTCCCAGGGAGAGAGAGGCCAGCCCAAAATCCTCCAAATTCCATCAGCTTTGGCTGGGATCCAGGGATCCAGGGGTGGGGACAGCCAGAGCCACCGGGGAGGGGACAAACCCCGGGATAACGGAGAAATCAGCGATTGTTTGCAGGAATTAGGGCACAATCGCTCCCTGGCGGTGCAGGGAGTGGCTCCTGTGGGCAGGGAGGGTTGGTTTGGAGGTTGGTCACACACTGCAGGATCCGGAAGGATTTTCCATCCCATCCCATCCCATCCCATCCCATCCCATCCCATCCCATCCCATCCCATCCTATCCCATCCCATCCCATCCCATCCCGTTTTTCCTGTCCCTTGTCCCCACTCCTCTCTCCCAGGGCAGCTTTTCCCCCTTTCTTAAAGGAGCCGTGGGCTCAGCTGGAATTTGGGAGCGACTTCTGGAATCTCCCCGCCCTGCAGCTCCCCCAGCGCCCAAACCTGGCCGCGGAATGCCGAACGCGGTGAATAATTCGGGAAGAACTCTGGAAAATCCTACAGATTTTTGTTTTTTTTGGACCTGTGAGCAGGCCCTGCCACCCTGTGCTCGACACCCGCTGGCTCTGCAGCCCCCAGTGCCTGAGGGCAGAGATTTGGGTCATTTTCCTTCATTTTCCCACCTTTCCCAGGAGTTTCTCAGAGTCCAGACACTCCAGCAGCATGTTTAACGCAGATGAAAAAAATAGGAAAAATCCACCTGTTTTTCCTAAAGACATTTTGGAGAGCATCACATCCCTCTCCCATCCCAGCATTCCACAACATCCTTGGGATGCGTCGGGGCAGCGTCCCCTCGCCCCTGGAGCTGCCAGGGTAAACGGGAAGTCCCTGGAAGAGGGGTTGGATGTGGCAGCCTGGAGCTGGTAAGGCATTGATTTCTCCTCGTTTTTTTGGGCTTTGGGGGATTGTCGGCGCAGGGACGCGGCGGCGAGGCGGGGCTGAGAACGGCGCGGGATCCCGGCAGCCCGGGCCGGCACGGACGGACACAAGCACGCTTCCATGTCTCTCCCCAGACGGAGAGGTGGAGATAAAGCTCCTTATCGGGGCCTTCTCTGCGATCAGTGAGGCGCTTCAGCCGCGCTCGGCGCTCGGCGGGGCAGCAGCGGCTCTGTCACGGCGGGCAGGGATGGCGGTGGCAGTGCCAGGCTGTGGCTTCGGTCCAGCTCAGCCCAGCCCAGCAAAGCCCAGCCCAATCCAGCCCAGCCCAGCCCAGCCCAGCCCAGCTCAGAGGTGCCTCGGTGTGTGCCAGGCTGTGGCTTCAGTCCAGCTCAGCCCAGCCCAGCAAAGCCCAGCCCTGCCCTGCCCTGCCCAGTCCAGCCCAGCCCAGCCCAGCCCATCCCATCCCATCCCATCCCATCCCATCCCATCCCATCCCATCCCATCCCAGCCCAGTCCAGCCCAGCCCAGTCCAGCCCTGCCCAGTCCAGCCCAGCCCAGCCCATCCCATCCCATCCCATCCCATCCCATCCCATCCCATCCCAGCCCAGCAAAGCCCAGCCCAGTCCAGCCCTGCCAGTCAGCCCAGCAGCCTCCCATCCATCCATCCAGCCAGCAGCCCGCTAGCCCAGCCCATCCCAGCCCAGCTCAGAGGTGCCTCGGTGTTGCAGGTGTGGCTTCAAGTCCAGCTCAGCCCAGCAGCAAAGCCCAGCCCTGCCCAGCCCTGCCCAGCCCAGTCAGCCCAGCCCATCCCAGCCAATCCATCCCATCCAGCCCAGTCGCATCCATCCATCCATCCCATCCCATCCCATCCCATCCCTCCCAGCCCCAAGTCAGCCCAGCCCAGCCCAGCCTGCCCGCCCAGCCAGCCAAGCCCATTCCATCATCCCCATCCCATCACATCCCATCATCCATCCCAGCCCACCCATCCGCAGCCCATCCCAGCCCAGCCCGCCCAGCCAGCCCAGCCCAGCCAAACCAGCCAGCTCAGAGGTGCTCGGTGTGTCCCTGGCATGGTGGCAGTTGCAGGCTATGCGCTCCCCCATCCCATCCCATCCCATCCCATCCCATCCCATCCCATCCCATCCCATCCCATCCCAATCCATCCCATCCCATCCATCCCATCCCATCCATCCCATCCCATCCCATCCCAATCCCATCCCATCCCATCCCATCCCATCCCATCCCATCCCATCCCATCCCATCCCATCCCATCCCACATCCCATCCCCCATCCCATCCCATCCCATCCCATCCCATCCTAATCCCACCCCCCACCCATCCCATCCCATCCCATCCCATCCCATCCCATCCCATCCCAGCCCATCCCAATCCCCATCCCAGCCCAGCCCAGCCCAGCGATTCCTCCATCGAGCCAAACCTAAGAGCGCCCTGTTCTCTCCTCAAACGTTTCACTGCCAGTTTTCCTTCCCCCAAACACCCGAAATCCCATTCCCAGCCGTTTCTCCGAGCAGGAGAGGGCAGCAGATCGCTCCTCTGGAAGGGAGGCCCAGCAGCTCGGCAGAGCTCGAGCTCCCCGTTTGGGGATGTTTTGCTTTTTGCTGTGGAAATCTTCACTCCGAATCCTTTTCCGCTGCTCTCAAGGCTTTCCTGCAACCAAAATGTTTGGAGCTGTTCCCGCCGGATCGTCCCCAAACCGGGCTCTTTAAAGGATGTGATGCAGATGACGCTCGAGTTTTGGGTCCCAGGCACCAATCCCTGACCTGAACTGGCTTTTGCAGCTTGGTGCTTCCATCTCCAGCAGCGAATTCGGGAATGTCGGATATTCCTTGGCACGGGGGCTGTGCCATCCCCGGTGCTGAACGGTTTCCAGCCGTGAATTCACCTCTCCAACGATTTCCAGGCGCATTCCCAAGGGGATCCTGCTGGGGACATCCTGCTCTGCACGGGGTTCAATGATCCGAGCCGCCACTCCTGGTTAAATACCCAGGGCTGTTTCCTTGTTCAGATGTGGTGATCCCGCTGCTTCCCGGGCAATTCCAGAGCCTCGGTGCCTCCTGCAGGGCTGCAGGAGCTCGGCTGGGCCCCCCAAATTTAGGGAAGCGTGAAGTCGGTGTCTCCAGGGAGCTCATCGGGTTTTGGGGTTCTGGTCCCTTTAGAGGCAGGGGTGAGGAGTGGATCCCACAGGGATCTCCACCAGACCCTGATTCCCAAAGTTTGGATGGTGAAATCCAAGTTTGGATGGTGAAATCCAGGTTTGGATGGTGAAATCCAGGTTTGGATGGTGAAATTCGCAGAATCCAAGAATCCCAGGATGGGTTGGGTTGGGTTGGGTTGGAAGGGACCTTAAATCCCATCCAGTTCCACTCCTGCCATGGCAGGGCCAGCTCCCACTGTGCCAGGCTGCTCCAAACCCATCCAGCCTGGCCTTGGGCACTGCCAGGGATCCAGGGACAGCTCCCACTGTCCCAGGCTGCTCCAAACCCACCCAGCCTGGCCTTGGACACTGCCAGGGATCCAGGGACAGCTCCCACTGTCCCAGGCTGCTCCAAACCCATCCAGCCTGGCCTTGGGCACTGCCAGGGATCCAGGGACAGCCCCAGCTGCTCTGGGAATCTGCGCCAGGGCCTCCCCACCCTCCCAGGGAGGAATTTCCTCCCATTTTCCAACCTAAATTTCCTCTCTTTCAGCTTGAAGCCATTCCCTGTGTCCTGTCCCTCCATCCCTTGTCCCCAGTCCCTCTCCAGCTCTCCTGGAGCCCCTTCAGGCTCTGGAAGGGGCTCTGAGCTCTCCTTGGAGCTTTCCCTTCCCAGCTCTCCCAGAGCAGAGGGGCTCCAGCCCCGGGATTCCCTCCGTGGCCTCCTCCTCTCATTCCAACAGGTCCAGCTCCCTCTGGAGCAACAAATCCCGGGAATCCTGACTGCTCCCACCCTCTCTGTGGAGTCTCATCCCTACAAACACCGCGCTGACCCCACAACCAGGCACTCACTTCCCCTCCGTGTCCCCAAATCCCACTCCTGTCCCCAAATCCCACCCCTGTCCCCCAATCCCACCCCTGTCCCCAAATCCCACCCCTGTCCCCAACTCCCACCCCTGTCCCCAACTCCCACCCCTGGAAAAAAAAAAAAAAACCCAAAAAACCCTGGAAGAGAAAAATAGAAAACCCCGAAAGTTCAACTCGAAAGGACTACAGAACCTTCCTGGGTGGGAGCAGCTGAAAATAGAGCTGAAAATCAAACACACACACACACACCCCCCTGGCTCGTGCTTCCAGAGCCATCTCCAGCTCCCGTGTTTGTATTTATAGCCCGGCAAACTGGGGGATTGCGATTGCGCCCGCCTGCTCGGAGCCACGAACCCACCCGGAGCTCCTCTCCCCCCCGAATTCCTCCTGGCAGCCCTTAGGGACGGCTCCCAGCAGGGAAATGCCCCCTGAAATCCAGGGAGAAGCCAGCTCGAGGCTCGCGGGTGGTTGGGAATTCGTCACCGAGGCCAGGGCTCCTCTGGTTTAGGCTGGAGCCAAGCCGAGGAGCGCAGCTGAGCCCCGCACGCGGATCTGGGCCGTCCTGCCAGCTCCACCGGGGCAGATTTGCAGCTCTGCAGGGCAAAGCCGGGCTTAGAGCTGAGCCCAGGCTCGGCAGGGCCCGGGGGCTCGTAGGTAAGCGGCAGCTCTGGCAGCGCCGGTGCTGCTGTCGCTTTATCAGCCTGCTGCAATCTGCTTTTCTGCTATATTTGCCTGTTTATAATTAGCCCGCTGGGTTTGCTGCTCTCCCTGCTTTTCTTATCTGGCTCCTGACAGTTTTCAGGATGGCTCCATCTTAAACCTTGAGGAAAAGGAGCTCTTCCCCGGCTCCCTTTGAAGCTCAGCGCTCCGGGGAGAGCGCCAGGAGCTCCGAGAGAAAGGGACAATTAGGTGGCAGCAAACATTTAATTATCAAATGGATTTTGGTGCTTCTCACGCTGCTGCCTGGAGTTAAAGCAGGTGCCTGACACGCTCACGATCCTTCAGATATCAGATGTGAGGAGCCTTTGAGAGCTCCCCCAGATGAACACACAGTGAGGATGTGAAAGAGGCAGGAGTTTCCAGCGCGAGGCTGGGGGAGGTTTCGCACCTGCAGGGAGCAGCTCCCCAGGTCGCTGCACTCCTGGGAACGCCTCCACCCGCGGCTCTGAGCGGGATCCTGCTCCTTTTGGAACCCGTTTCCCTTCGCTGGGGAGGGCTGGAGCCACCGCGGGGGTCTTGTCCTGGTCACCGAGCTCGTGAAGGGTCCCCTGGGTGGGGGGAGAAATCCCGAGCAGCTCCTGCCGTCCTCGTGCAGCCTGCGCGAGGTCAGGCGCGCCCGGGATGTTTCCCTCTGGATGCTGAGGGGAGAAATCCCAGCCCCAGGATGGAGAGGAGGGAGCCTTCACGTTCCAAAAATCCTCCCTGTGGGTTTCAGAGACCTGACAGAGCTGCAAACGAAACTCGAGGTTTTCCAGGGAAACAACAGCACGGTCCAAATACAGAGCAGGAAACAAAAGTCCCTGCAGCTCCACTTCGTGCCAGGACGATCCCAGAGGTCTTTCCCAACCTCAACAATTCCATGCTTCTGTCTCAGCACCGCCTTGTCCCTGTCCCTGTCCTGGCTGCTCCGGGAACAACCCCCGAGCCTGCAATTCCAGCAGGGATTTTCCTGGGAGCTTCACCGAGCAACCAGGAAAAACAAAAAAAAAGAGCTTCTCCCACTCTCCATGCTCAGCTCCGCCACTCCAGGCTCCCCCAGCCCTGAGCGTCTGCACCCGGGCCAGGCCAGCTCTGGAAAACGAGAAGGAAAAAAATAAGGATTGATTAAAGCAGACCAGGGGCTGCTGGAGCCAATTCCTAACGCAATTTCCCAAACATTTCGTGGCTCATCTGGGAATTTCTGTTCTCGCATCTTGCAGGGAACAGCACATCCCCGAGACAGAGGGACAGGCCTCACGCTCAGCCTCGTCAATCCTGAGTCTCATCCTTCAGGAACTCCGTGTCCCTTCCTGACTCTCCTTTTTCCCAACCTCAGGATGCATTTCTGGTGCTCCAGCCCAAGCCAGGGCTCTCCTTGCTCCTTCCAAAGCTGTCCCAGTGCCTGGAACTCCAGCCCTGCTGACCTGTCCTCCTCCAGCTCTGCCTCCTCCATCGTTCCAGCCCCAAATCCTGCCCTGAGTGTGGCGTCACCTCCCTGGAGCCACCTGGATCTGGAAAGGGAAGGGAAGGGTCTGGAAGGGAAGGGAAGGGTCTGGAAAGGGAAGGGTCTGGAAAGGGAAGGGTCTGGAAAGGGAAGGGGAGGATCTGGAAAAGGAAGGGAAGGGTCTGGAAAGGGAAGGGAAGGGTCTGGAAAGGGAAGGGTCTGGAAAGGGAAGGGTCTGGAAAGGGAAGGGGAAGGGTCTGGAAAGGGATAGGGTCTGAGGGAAGGGTCTGGAAAGGGAAAGGAATGAAAGGAAAGGGTGCGGAAAGGGAAGGGTTCTGGAAAGGAAGGGTCTGGAAAGGGAAGGAAGGATCTGGAAGGGAAGGGAAGGTCTGGAAGGAAGGATCTGGAAAGGTGAGGGAGGATCTGGACGGGAAGGGAGTTCTGGAAAGGGAAGGGTCTGGAAAGGGAAGGGAAGGATTGAAAGGAAGGGAAGGGGTTCTGGAAAGGGACCGGAATTCTGAAAGGGAAGGGAAGGATCTGGAAAGGGAGGGGTCTGGAAAGGGAGGTCCTGGAAAGGGAAGGGATGGAAAGGGAAGGAAGGGTCTGGAAAGGGGAGGATCTGGAAAGGGAAGGGAATGGAAAGGGAAGGGTGTGGAAAGGGAAGGGGAGGATCTGGAAAGGGAAGGGGAGGATCTGGAAAGGGAAGGGAATGGAAAGGGAAGGGTGTGGAAAGGGAAGGGGAGGATCTGGAAAGGGAAGGGGAGGATCTGGAAAGGGAAGGGAATGGAAAGGGAAGGGAAGGGTCTGGAAAGGGAAGGGTCTGGAAAGGGAAGGGTCTGGAAAGGGAAGGGTCTGGAAAGGGAAGGGTGTGGAAAGGGAAGGTTCTGGAAAGGGAAGGGTCTGGAAAGGGAAGGGTCTGGAAAGGGAAGGGTCTGGAAAAGGAAGGATCTGGAGTGGCTGAGGGCACTGCAGAGGAGGCTGAGGGGAGACTCCTCGGGGGCTGCAGCTTCTCCTGAGGGTCAGCTCTGCTCCGTGTGACAGTGACAGGCCCAGCTCCAGAGTCTGGCTGGAGCTGGGCCAGGCCAGGTTTAGGCTGGAGATCAGGGCAAGGCTCTTCCCCCAGAGGGTGCTGGGCACTGCCCTGGGAACGGGCACGGCCCTGAGGCTCCCAGAGCTCCAGGACCCTTTGGAAAACGCTCCCAGCACAGGCTGGGGTTGTTGGGCTGCTCTCGATGACCCTCGTGGGTCCCTCCAGCCCAGAACATTCTGTGATTTCAGTGCTTGGTCTCCCCTCCACATTTCCAAACCTTCCCAGACGCTTCCTCCTCACCACCTCCTTAGGAAAGAGCCCAAACAAAATCCCTGCCCTTAAACCCGGCTTTCCAGCCCAAATCCAACCCATCCGAGGCTCCGAGGCCAA
The DNA here is from genome assembly GCA_034509425.1 of Eopsaltria australis. Taxonomy (NCBI): domain Eukaryota; kingdom Metazoa; phylum Chordata; class Aves; order Passeriformes; family Petroicidae; genus Eopsaltria; species Eopsaltria australis. The sequence goes on along the minus strand of JAVTVJ010002813.1, from coordinate 29,581 downwards.
ATCAGGCTCCTGCTTTTTGCTTTCTGCCGCTTTCCCAGAGATCCAAATCCCTTGGAGACGGAGCAGGGGAGCCTTGCCCGTGTCTGGAGAGCGCTGTTGGAGCCAGGCATTAATTCCACTTACAGGATGAAATTGGCAGCAGAGCGCCTGGAATTTCAAATTTCCAAACCTTCCCAGACCCTTCCTCCTCACCACCTCTTAGGAAAGAGCCCAAACAAAATCCCTGCCCTTAAACCCGGCTTTCCAGCCCAAATCCAACCCATCCGAGGCTCCGAGGCCAAATCGGGCTCCTGCTTTTTGCTTTCTGCCGCTTTCCCAGAGATCCAAATCCCTTGGAGACGGAGCAGGGGAGCCTTGCCCGTGGCTGGAGAGCGCAGCTGGAGCCAGGCATTAATTCCACTTACAGGATGAAATTGGCAGCAGAGCGCCTGGAATTTCCGTCCAGCTCCAAAGTGCTCTCCAAGTGATCCAATTTATCACTGCGGCAGCAGCAGCCGCCGCTCCAAGGCTCCGCTGGCTCTGCCGTGCCGTGAGGAGATGATTCCAGCACCGGATGGATCCAAGGTTTTTTTTTTTTTGGCCGGCTCTGCCTCCTGGGTCCTCACCAGACCTCGGCTCTGGCAGGCTGGAGGCTGGGCTTTGTGGAGGCCTCGGGCGGAGATCAGCGGGAATTTCATCATGGAAAGGGCGCTCAGGACTCGGAGGTGCCCGGGATGGAGTCGGCGTCCATGCCTGGAGGTGTCCGAGGAATTCCCGGAGGTGGCGCTCGGAGCTCGGGGCTGGGGGCAAGGTGGGAATCGATGGACAATGGGGGGCATTCCAAACTCAATCATTCCATGATTATTAGGAACCCATGCATGAATTCCATGATTCTTGGGATCCATGGATGAATTCCATGATTCTTGGGATCCATGGATGAATTCCATGATCCTTGGAATCCATGAATGAATTCCATGATCCTTGGAATCCATTAATTAATTCCGTCATTCTTGGGATCCATGCATGAATTCCGTCATTCTTGGGATCCGTGCATGAACTCCATGATTCTTGGGATCCATGAATTAATTCCATGATTCTTGGGATCCATGCATGAATTCCATGATTCTTGGGATCCATGCATGAATTCCATGATTCTTGGGATCCACGAATGAATTCCATGATTCCTGGGATCCATGCATGAATTCCGTGATTCTTGGGATCCATGCATGTATTCCATGATTCCTGGGATCCATGCATGAATTCCGTGATTCTTGGAATCCATGCATGAATTCCGTGATTCTTGGAATCCATGCACGAATTCCATGATTCTTGGGATCCATGAATGAATTCCTTGATTTTTGGGATCCATGAATGGAATTCCATGATTCTTGGGATCCATGAATGAATTCCATGATTCTTGGGATCCAAGAATGAATTCCATGATTCTTGGGATCCAAGAATGAATTCCATGATTCTTGGGATCCATGCATGAATTCCATGATTCTTGGAATCCATGAATGAATTCCGTGATTCTTGGAATCCATGAATGAATTCCATGATTCTTTGGATCCATGCATGAATTCCATGATTCTTGGAATCCATGAACAAATTCCGTGATTCTTGGGATCCATGAATGAATTCCATGATTCTTGGAATCCCTGCACAAATTCCGTGATTCTTGGAATCCATGAGTGGAATTCCATGATTCTTGGAATCCATGAGTGAATTCCATGATTCTTGGGATCCATTAAGGAATTCTATGATTCTTGGAATCCATGAAGGAATTCTGTGATTCTTGGGATCCATGAGTGAATTCCATGGTTTTTGGAATCCATGAATGAATTCCGTGATTCTTGGGATCCATGAATGAATTCCATGATTCTTGGGATCCATGCAGGAATTCCATGATTCTTGGGATCCATGCATGAATTCCGTGATTCTTGGGATCCATGAATGAATTCCATGATTCTTGGAATCCGTGAATGAATTCCATGATTCTTGGAATCCATGAATGAATTCCATGATTCTTGGGATCCATGAATGAATTCCATGATTCTTGGGATCCATGCATGAATTCCTTGATTTTTGGGATCCTTGAATGGAATTCCATGATTCTTGGAATCCATGAGTGAATTCCATGATTCTTTGGATCCAAGAATGAATTCCATGATCCTTGGAATCCCTGCACAAATTCCGTGATTCTTGGGATCCATGCATGAATTCCATGATTCTTGGAATCCATGAAGGAATTCCGTCATTCTTGGAATCCATGAATGAATTCCATGATTCTTGGAATCCATGAATGAATTCCATGTTCCTTGGAATCCCTGCACAAATTCCATGATTCTTGGAATCCATGAATGGAATTCCATGATTCTTGGGATCCATGAAGGAATTCCATGATTCTTGGGATCCATGCATGAATTCCATGATTCTTGGGATCCATGAATGAATTCCATGATTCTTGGGATCCATGAATGAATTCTGTGATTCTTGGGATCCATGAATGGAATTCCATGATTCTTGGAATCCATGAATGAATTTCTTGATTTTTGGGATCCAAGAATGAATTCCGTGATTCTTGGAATCCATGAATTAATTCCATGATTCTTGGAATCCATGAGTGAATTCCATGATTCTTGGAATCCGTGAATGAATTCCATGATTCTTGGGATCCATGAATGAATTCCGTCATTCTTGGGATCCATGAAGGAATTCCATGATTCTTGGAATCCATGCATGAATTCCATGATTCTTGGAATCCATGAATGAATTCCATGATTCTTGGGATCCAAGAATGAATTCCGTGATTCTTGGGATCCATGCATGAATTCCATGATTCTTGGGATCCATGCATGAATTCCATGATTCTTGGGATCCATGAATGGAATTCCATGATTCTTGGGATCCCTGCATGAACTCCATGATTCTTGGGATCCATGAATGAATTCCATGATTCTTGGGATCCGTGAATGAATTCCGTGATTCTTGGAATCCATGCATGAATTCCATGATTCTTGGGATCCATGAATGAATTCCATGATTCTTTGGATCCAAGAATGAATTCCGTGATTCTTGGGATCCATTAAGGAATTCTATGATTCTTGGGATCCATTAAGCAATTCCATGATTCTTGGGATCCATTAAGGAATTCCATGATTCTTGGGATCCATGCCTGAATTCCATGATTCTTGGGATCCATGCCTGAATTCCGTGATTCTTGGGATCCCTGCACGAATTCCGTGATTCTTGGAATCCCTGCATGAATTCCATGATTCTTTGGATCCAAGAATGAATTCCGTGATTCTTGGGATCCATGAATGAATTCCATGATTCTTGGGATCCATGAATGAATTCCGTGATTCTTGGGATCCATGCATGAATTCCATGATTCTTGGGATCCATGCATGAATTCCATGATTCTTGGGATCCATGAATGAATTCCGTGATTCTTGGGATCCATGAATGAATTCCATGATTCTTGGGATCCATGAATGAATTCCATGATTCTTGGAATCCCTGCATGAATTCCGTGATTCTTGAAATCCATGAATGAATTCCGTGATTCTTGGAATCCATGAATGAATTCCATGATTCTTGGGATCCATGCGTGAATTCCATGATTCTTGGGATCCATGAGTGAATTCCATGATTCTTGGGATCCCTGCATGAATTCCGTGATTCTTGAAATCCATGAATGAATTCCATGATTCTTGGGATCCATGAATGAATTCCATGATTCTTGGGATCCATGAATGAATTCCATGATTCTTGGGATCCAAGAATGAATTCCATGATTCTGTGGATCCCTGCACGAATTCCATGATTCTTGGAATCCATTAATGAATTCCGTGACTCTTGGAATCCATGCATGAATTCCATGATTCTTGGGATCCCTGCACGAATTCCGTGATTCTTGGGATCCATGCATGAATTCCATGATTCTTGGGATCCATGCACTAATTCCATGATTCTTGGGATCCATGAATGAATTCCATGATTCTTGGGATCCATGAATGAATTCCATGATTCTTGGAATCCATGAGTGAATTCCGTGATTCTTGGAATCCCTGCATGAATTCCATGATTCTTGGGATCCATGCATGAATTCCATGATTCTTGGGATCCCTGCACGAATTCCGTCATTCTTGGGATCCATGCACTAATTCCGTGATTCTTGGGATCCATGCACGAATTCCGTGACTCTTGGGATCCATGAATGAATTCCGTGACTCTTGGGATCCATGAATGAATTCCATGATTCTTGGGATCCCTGCACGAATTCCGTGATTCTTGGGATCCATGGATGAATCGTCTCCCTGGTTTTTGCAGCGTGCTGCGTTTCTTCCTCGCAGTGAAAATTCCCGTTGATTTTGTGCAAACATTTTCCGTGTTCCTGTAACCGCCCAAGGATTGCTTTGTGCCTTTGGGGTTGTTTTCCATTCCTTTTCCGAAGGTGGAGAAGGTGTTCCTATCCTATGGAATTTTGGAGGCGGTGACCTCATTCTCCGATCCGTGATTGTCCATGGAAAGGTCTATAAATCAGAGATTAAAGATAGGCCGGGCTCTTCTCCTCTCTGCTTTGGTGGCTCCGGACCTGACTGGAGTCGCCCGATTCCCTCGTGTCCGACCGCGCGGCGAGAAATAATAAATAAATAAACAATGGATTAAAAATAAATAATAAATTTAAAAATTAATAATAAATAAATAAATAATAAAAATAATATAATAATAATAAATCAACAATAAATAAATAATAATAAATAATAGATAAACAATAAATCTGTGCTTCTCTGGGATTCTGGGATTCCGGGATATTGTGACTCTGGGATTCTGGGATTCCATGATCCTGTGATCCTGGGATTCTGGGATTCCGGGATTTTGTGACTCTGGGATTCTGGGATTCCAGGATTTTGTGACTCTGGGATTCTGGGATTTTGTGACTCTGGGATTCTGGGATTCTGGGATTTTGTGATCCTGGGATTCTGGGATTTTGTGACTCTGGGATTCTGGGATTCCATGATCCTGTGATCCTGGGATTCTGGGATTCCAGAATTGTGTGACTCTGGGATTCTGGGATTCCGGGATTTTGTGACTCTGGGATTCTGGGATTTTGTGATCCTGGGATTCTGGGATTCTGGGATTTTGTGATTCTGTGATCCCGGGATTCTGGGATTTTGTGACTCTGGGATTCTGGGATTTTGTGATCCTGGGATTCTGGGATTCTGGAATTTTGTGATTCTGGGATCCCGGGATTCTGGAATTTTGTGATTCTGTGATCCTGGGATTCTGGGATTCCGGGATTTTGTGACTCTGTGATTTTGTGATTCTGTGATTCTCTGATTCTCTGATTCTGGGATCCTCTGATTCTCTCTGATTCTGGGATTCTGGGATTCTGTGATTCTGGGATCCTGTGATTCTTTGTGACTCTGTGATTTTCTGATTCTCTGATTCTGGGATCCCGTGATCCCGTGATCCTGCGGGATGAGGGAGAGCAGCCAGGCGGGAGCACCGCGTGTGCGCCGTCGCCGCCGCCGCTGCTGTGCCCTGCCGGGGCAGGAGGGAGATGGAAGCTCCGCTCCACGCCCCTCGGAAGCTGGGACAGAGGGAATTGTGTGCTTGGAGCGCTGTGCTCGCTCAAAGGCCGCGCTGGGATCGAGGGTGGGAGGTGAAAACCCAAAACTGAGGGGAACCAACCTTTGCTGGGCCCAGCGCTTCCCTGTTCCTGTCGGGAATTTCTGCCTGGACGAGCTCTCCCTGCACCCACAGCTCCCGAATCCCCGCTCCCGCTGCATCAAACCCTCGCTGCATCAAATCCTCGCTGCATCAAATCCTCGCTGCACCAAACCCTCGCTGCATCAAACCCTCGCTGCATCAAATCCTCGCTGCATCAAATCAAATCCTCGCTGCATCAAACCCTCGCTGCATCAAACCCTCGCTGCATCAAACCCTCGCTGCATCAAATCAAATCCTCGCTGCATCAAACCCTCGCTGCATCAAACCCTCGCTGCATCAAACCCTCGCTGCATCAAACCAAACTCGCTGCACCTCGCTGCAAATCCCTCGCTGCATCAAACCCTCGCTGCATCAAACCCTCGCTGCCTCCTCGCTCCCCCTGCTCTCTCCCGTTTCCTCTCTCCTCTTCGCCTCTTGTCGCTCTCAGCTCTGCTTTCACCCCTGAAGGTCCAGGGGTGTCCTGCCAGCAGCAGGTGGGAAGAGCACCCCAAGGGCACGGGGCTGGCCCCAGGGCAGGGAGGGGGTGACAATGGGGACAATTCCCGTGCTCGGCAGCTGGAGGTGGCCTGGGGTGGCACCCGGCGGGCTGGAGCATCTGGAGTGATTCTCCCCTCTCCTCTGCTCCTGGGAGAGCCCTCCTGGAATTCTCACAAAACAGAGCCCGGGCCTGCTGGAACGAGCCCAGAGGGGCCATGGAGATGCTCCCCCAGGCTGGGAGAGCTGGGAATGCTCACCTGGAGAAGGGAAGGCTCCAGGGAGAGCTGGGAATGCTCACCTGGGAAGGGAAGGCTCCAGGGAGAGCTGGGAATGCTTCACCTGGAGAAGGGAAGGCTCCAGGGAGAGCTGGGAATGCTCACCTGGAGAAGGGAAGGTTCCAGGGAGAGCTGGGGGTGCTCACCTGGAGAAGGGAAGGCTCCAGGGAGAGCTGGGAATGCTCACCTGGAGAAGGGAAGGTTCCAGGGAGAGCTGGGGGTGCTCACCTGGAGAAGGGAAGGCTCCAGGGAGAGCTGGGAATGCTCACCTGGAGAAGGGAAGGCTCCAGGGAGAGCTCAGAGCCCCTTCCTGAATCCTAAAGGGGCTCCAGGAGAGCTGGAGAGGGGCTGGGGACAAGGGATGGAGGGACAGGAGCCAGGGAATGGCTTCAAGCTGAAGGAGGGGAGATTTAGATGGGATTTGGGGATGGAATTCCCCTCTGTGAGGGTGGCACAGAGAAGCTGGGGCTGCCCCTGGATCCCTGGAAATTCCCAAGGCCGGGTTGGACGGGGCTTGGAGCAGCCTGGGACGGTGGGAGGTGTCCCTCAGAGGGGACAGGAGTGACCCATCCCCTCCCGGGGGTGGGTGCAGGTGCCACCCTGTCCCAGCCCGGGGCTGGCTCCACCCTGGCACCCCCGGACACCTCTGGAATGTGCTGGGGGAGGTCCAGCCTCTCCCTCTTCCCGCTGCTCTGCTTCCCGCCTTCCTCACTTCCCATTCCCGATTTCTCGCCTCCCCTCACCCCCCTTTTCCTCCCGCCTCCCCCTGCTCCTCCCAGCCTCTCTGGGTTTTCCCTCCTCTCCCCCATTTCCCCTCCTCAGCCCCTGTGCGTGCCCGCCCTCGCTCCTCCTGGACAGAGAGGATCAGCCGCGGAATCATGGAATGCTTTGGGCTGGAAGGGACCCTCGGAGCTGCTCCAGCCCCAACCCTCCCACCACGAACTTCTGCTCCAGGTCCCTCCTGAGCTTCCAGCCTTCCTCAGGAGCAGGGAAAGGCTGAGGGAAGGGCATCCCTCACCCCCTGCCCAGCCCCTGGCTCCCTCCCAGACCCCCCTGACCGCAGGAACCCCCGAGCAGAAGCCACTCCGAGCTTTTCCCCGGACACAAAGCGGGATTCGCAGCGAGGCTGGACACGTGCAGAGGGAGCTGGAGGTGTCACCGAGGTCCCTCAGCAGAAATGAGTTCACCTCCTCGTGCCTGATTCCCCCGAGAGCCATCGGGGACTCATCCTTAGGGGAAATCCATCCAGCCCCGCTGAAGCTTTTGTCATTCCGCTGCAATTCCAGCCCGAGCAGGCGCCGGGTGAAGGACGGCGGCTCCATCGCCGCCGATGAGCCGCGCAGCGCTCGGCCTCTGTGCGGTTTCCCCACGTGGAAATGGATTTATCGGGCACCTCTGCTGCCCTGAGCCTCCTCCAGCGGCTCCCTCCATCCATCCAGGAGAAACGAGGCAGCTGCAGCCTGCCCTCAGCTCCCAGGGGCTCCCGCCTTCCTTCTGGGAAAAATAACCATGGGAAATCGCCAGAGCGGAGGCTGTGCCGCGATTTGCACCCTGAACATCCCAGGGGATGGGGAGGAGGCCCTGCTGAGCCCGCTGACCGCTCCAGCGGCTCTGCAGGGGTCCTCACCTGGGGAACAGGTGGGAAGGGACCTTAAATCCCATCCCATCCCATTCCATGGGCAGGGACACCTCCCACTGTCCCTGTCCAGCCTGGCCTTGGGCACTGCCAGGGATCCAGGGGCAGCCCCAGCTTCTCTGGGCACCCTCAGAGGTGCCAGGGCCTCCCCATTCTCACAGAGAGGAATTTCCCCCCAAAATCCCATCTAAACCTCCCCTCCTACAGCTTGAACCCATTCCCCTTTGTGCCATCACTCCAGGCCCTCTTGGAGCTCCTTTTGGTGCTGGAAAAAAGTCCCTGACCCCTTCTCATCTCAATATTTCAGGTTTTCCTTTTCTTCCCTAAACTCCCTGCCCTCTCTCAGGATTTTTGGCTCTCCCAGCCTGGCCTTGGACACTTCCAAGGATCCAGGGGCAGCCCCAGCTTCTCTGGGCACCCTCAGAGGTGCCAGGGCCTCCCCACACTCACAGGGAGGAATTTCCCCCCAAAATCCCATCTAAACCTCCCCTCCTACAGCTTGAACCCAGTCCCCTTTTTCCCATCACTCCAGGCCCTCTCCAGCTCTCTTGGAGCCCCTTTCAGTGCTGGAAAAAAGTCCCTGATACCTTCTAATCTCAATATTTCAGGTTTTCCATTTTTCCCCCTAAACCCCCTTCCCCATTCAGGATTTTTGGCTCTCCCAGCCTGGCCTTGGGCACTGCCAGGGATCCAGGGGCAGCCCCAGCCTCTCTGGGCACCCTCAGAGGTGCCAGGGCCTCTCCACCCTCACAGAGAGGAATTTTTCCCTAAAATCCCATCTAAACCTCTCCTCCTACAGCTTGAACCCATTCCCCTTTGTGCCATCACTCCAGGCCCTCTTGGAGCCTCTTTTAGTGCTGGAAAAAAGTCCCTTCCCACCCCTGGCACCTTCTAATCTCAGGTTTTGCCTTTTTTCCCTAAACCCCCTTCCCCATTCAGGATTTTTGGCTCTCCCAGCCTGGCCTTGGACACTTCCAAGGATCCAGGGGCAGCCCCAGCCTCTCTGGGCACCCTCAGAGGTGCCAGGGCCCCCCCACCCTCACAGAGAGGAATTTCCTCCCAAAATCCCATCTAAACCTCCCCTCCTACAGCTTGAAACCTTTCCCCTTTTTCCCATCACTCCAGGCCCTCTCCAGCTCTCTTGGAGCTCCTTTTGGTGCTGGAAAAAAGTCCCTGACACCTTCTAATCTCAATATTTCAGATTTTCCCTTTTTCCCCTAAATCCCCCACACTCTCTCAGGATTTTTGGCTCTCCCAGCCTGGCCTTGGACACTTCCAGGGATCCAGGGGCAGCCCCAGCTTCTCTGGGCACCCTCAGAGGTGCCAGGGTTTCCCCACCCTCAGAGAGAGGAATTTTTCCCCAAAATTCCAGCTAAACCTCCCCTCCTGCAGCTTGAACCCAGTCCCCTTTTTCCCATCACTCCAGGCCCTCTCCAGCTCTCTTGGAGCCCCTTTCAGTGCTGGAAAAAACTCCCTGACCCCTTCTAATCTCAATATTTCAGGTTTTCCATTTTTCCCCCTAAACCCCCTTCCCCATTCAGGATTTTTGGCTCTCCCAGCCCGGCCTTGGGCACTTCCAAGGATCCAGGGGCAGCCCCAGCTTCTCTGGGCACCCTCAGAGGTGCCAGGGTTTCCCCACCCTCAGAGAGAGGAATTTTTCCCCAAAATCCCATCTAAACCTCCCCTCCTTCACAGCTTGAAACCTTTCCCCTTTTTCCCATCACTCCAGGCCCTCTTGGAGCTCCTTTTGGTACTGGAAAAAAGTCCCTGACCCCTTCTCATCTCAATATTTCAGGTTTTCCTTTTTCCCTAAACCCCCCGCCCTCTCTCAGGATTTTTGGCTCTCCCAGCCTGGCCTTGGGCACTTCCAAGGATCCAGGGGCAGCCCCAGCTTCTCTGGGCACCCTCAGAGGTGCCAGGGCCTCTCCACCCTCACAGAGAGGAATTTTTCCCCAAAATCCCATCTAAACCTCCCCTCCTTCACAGCTTGAAACCATTCCCCTTTTTCCCATCACTCCAGGCCCTCTTGGAGCTCCTTTTGGTGCTGGAAAAAAGTCCCTGACCCCTTCTCATCTCAATATTTCAGATTTTCCCTTTTTTCCCTAAACCTCCCGCCCTCTCTCAGGATTTTTGGCTCTCCCAACCTGGCCTTGGGCACTTCCAAGGATCCAGGGGCAGCCCCAGCTTCTCTGGGCACCCTCAGAGGTGCCAGAGCCTCCCCACCCTCACAGAGAGGAATTTCCCCCCAAAATCCCATCTAAACCTCCCCTCCTTCAGCTTGAAACCTTTCCCCTTTTTCCCATCACTCCAGGCCTTCTTGGAGCTCCTTTTGGTGCTGGAAAAAGTCCCTGACACCTTCTCATCTCAATATTTCAGATTTTCCCTTTTTCCCCTAAATCCCCCACACTCTCTAAGGATTTTTGGCTCTCCCAGCCCGGCCTTGGGCACTTCCAAGGATCCAGGGGCAGCCCCAGCTTCTCTGGGCACCCTCAGAGGTGCCAGGGCCTCCCCACACTCACAGGGAGGAATTTCCCCCCAAAATCCCATCTAAACCTCCCCTCCTTCACAGCTTGAACCCATTCCCCTTTTTCCCATCACTCCAGGCCCTCTTGGAGCCTCTTTTAGTGCTGGAAAAAGTCCCTGACGCCTTCTCATCTCAATATTTCAGGTTTTCCATTTTTCCCCCTAAACCCCCTTCCCTCTCTCAGGATTTTTGGCTCTCCCAGCCTGGCCTTGGACACTTCCAAGGATCCAGGGGCAGCCCCAGCTTCTCTGGGCACCCTCAGAGGTGCCAGGGCCTCCCCATTCTCACAGAGAGGAATTCTTCCCCAAAATCCCATCTAAACCTCCCCTCCTACAGCTTGAAACCTTTCCCCTTTTTCCCATCACTCCAGGCCCTCTCCAGCTCTCTTGGAGCCCCTTTCAGTGCTAGAAAAAAGTCCCTGATACCTTCTCATCTCAATATTTCAGGTTTTCCATTTTCCCCCCTAAACCCCCTTCCCATTCAGGATTTTTGGCTCTCCCAGCCTGGCCTTGGGCACTGCCAGGGATCCAGGGGCAGCCCCAGCTTCTCTGGGCACCCGCGGAGGTGCCAGGGCCTCCCCACCCTCACAGGGAGGAATTCTTCCCCAAAATCCCATCTAAACCTCCCCTCCTTCAGCTTGAAACCTTTCCCTTTTTTCCCATCACTCCAGGCCCTCTTGGAGCCGCTTTTAGTGCTGGGAAAAAGTCCCTGACACCTTCTCATCTCAATATTTCAGGTTTTCCTTTTCTTCCCTAAACCCCCTGCCCTCTCTCAGGATTTTTGGCTCTCCCAGCCTGGCCTTGGGCACTTCCAAGGATCCAGGGGCAGCCCCAGCTTCTCTGGGCACCCTCAGAGGTGCCAGGGCCTCCCCACTATCACAGAGAGGAATTTCCTCCCAAAATCCCATCTAAACCTCTCCTCCTTCAGCTTGAAACCTTTCCCCTTTCTCCCATCACTCCAGGCCCTCTTGGAGCTCCTTTTGGTGCTGGAAAAAGTCCCTGACCCCTTCTCATCTCAATATTTCAGGTTTTCCACTTTTTCCCTAAAGCCCCCGCCCTCTCTCAGGATTTTTGGCTCTCCCAGCCCGGCCTTGGACACTTCCAGAGGCAACACTGATTCCCTTCTCAGTCTGCTTCACATTTCCAGGGTGGTCACAGCTTTCTTTTTGGGATTTCGTGGGAGCAGCTCCTCCAACCCTTTCCAGGGAGGGCAGGATGGAGCTGCTGAAGCCTAATGAACGCTTAATTACAGATTGGCTCATCAGGATGGAGCCGGGGAAGGTGTCCTGCTATCACCTGTGTGACTCCAGGACGCAGCATCCACACTTCATTTGCGCCCCTTAAACTCCTCATTTTAAACCCCACCGATTTTCATCCCCGTCCTGGGACTGGCTCCACAATCCAGGCCTGGAGAAGCTTCCCAAATCCCTCCTAAATCAGGCATTTCTCACGGTTCATCTGCAGCGTTTATTTCAGAGAGGCACCCCGGGGAGGGATTCAGTTTAGAGATGCTCCAAATGCAGCCACCAGGCACCCAAAGCTGCCGGGGGAGGAGATGGGCGCGGGTCGAGCCATCCTAAAGTGGGCTTAGGAAGAGCTTAAATGAGTCCTGAATGAATTCCGGTCCCAAATGTAATTTAAAGATGCAGCAGAGATAGCAGAGGCATCGCTTCCTCCTCCTGGAGAAATTGGCCTGATGGATTCCCCTTCCTCGTTAAATGTTGGAATCAGGGTTTGGGCTGGAAATTGGTTTAAAAAAAAATCTTTCATCGCTGAGTCTTAGGAAGTCTCTGTTATATTAAAGATTCCCCCACTCACGTTCATTGCTGGGTCCAGGGAGTCGAGGATCTCCCCAGCCTTTCCCTCCTTTCATTTTCCATCCAAATCCTGTTCAGAGCTGCTCGAATACGAGGAATTTTTACCTTTTTTTGATTTGTTTTCATTGCTTGTTTGAAGGGACCACAGCGGGTCCCATCTGGTGCCAGCTCCCTGCCCAGGCAGGGCCATCCCAGGGCACAGGGCACGGGATTGTGCTGGGATGGGTCTGGGATGTCCCCAGGGAGGAGACTCCACAGCCCCTCTGGGCTCAGTTCAGGGCTGGGCACAAGTTCTGCCTCTTTTCCAGGGGCAATTCCTGGCCTCAGTCCCTGCCCCTGGCTCTGGGGCCATTGCTGGGCCCTGGAGCAGAGCCTGGGCCCTGCCCTGAGCCCTCCCTGCACACAGGGACGGACAGGGACGGACAGGGACGGACAGGGATGGACAGGGACGGACAGGGACGGACAGGGATGGACAGGGACAGACTGGGATGGACAGGGATGGACAGGGACAGACAGGGACGGACAGGGACGGACAGGGATAGACTGGGACAGACTGGGATGGACAGGGACAGACTGGGATGGACAGGGACGGACAGGGACGGACAGGGACGGACAGGGAGGACAGGACGGACTGGGAACGGACTGGGACGGACAGGGAGGACGTGGGACGGACAGAGATGGACAGGGATGGACAGGATGGACAGGGATGGACAGGGACAGACGGGATGGACAGGGACAGACAGGGATGGACATGGGACGGACAGACAGGGACGGACAGGCAGCAGGGACGGACAGGGATGGACCAGGGATGGACAGGGACGAAAGGGATGGACAGGGACGGACAGGGATGGACAGGGATGGACAGGGCGGACAGGGGACAGGGATGGAGCAGGATGGGCAGGGACGGACAGGGATAGACAGGGATGGACAGGGATGGACAGGGATGGACAGGGACGGACAGGGATGGACAGGGACGGACAGGGACGGACAGGGACGGACTGGGATGGACAGGGACAGACTGGGACGGACTGGGACGGACTGGGACGGACAGGGATGGACAGGGATGGACAGGGACGGACAGGGATAGACAGGGATGGACAGGGATGGACAGGGATGGACAGGGACGGACTGGGATGGACAGGGATGGACAGGGATGGACAGGGACACCCAGGGATGGACAGGGACACCAGGGATGGACAGGGGACACCCATGGACACCCAGGGCCCCCCAGGGCCAGCCAGGGCTGAGGGCCCCTCTCGGCTGGGGCTCCTCTCGAGGCTGAGCAGCCCCAGCTCCCTCAGCCTTTCCTGGGCACGGATCTCTCCAGGCCCTTCAGCATCTTTGTCACCCTCCAGGAGCTCCCTGTCCCTGCTGTGCTGAGGATCCAGAGCTGGACACAGCCCTGCAGAGGAGCCTGCCAGGGCTGGGCAGAGGGCCAGCATCGCTCCCTGACCTGCTGGGAATGCTCTTCCTCATCCACCCCAGGACCCCACTGTCCCCTGGCTGTCAAGGCACAGAGCTGGCTCAGGGACAGCTTGGTGACACCCCCAGATCCTCCCCAGCGGGTCACCCCCAGCCTTTGCCGCTGCCTGGGGTTGTTCCTCCCTTCTCCTCTCCCATCTCCAGGGATTTTCTGGTGGTGCTTCCAGCCCTTGGCTCGGTCTGGGTCAGAGCTCTGCGTTTCCACCGCACACCGTGAGCTCCCGCTGTTTATTTGCTTTATCTCTCACACCTGGAAGCAGCTGCGCTGCTCCTGCTCAAACTCCTAAACGGCTTTTTTTTGGTTTTCCTTCTCCTCCAGGGGGAATCCCACAGATTCCCACAGCCCTGTGGATGTTGATCCACGCCGAAAAATGATGGGAATGGGAAGCGCGGGAGGAATCAAACCCCGCCACCGCTGCGGGACCGAGCATCCCCAGCGATCCCGGCCGCCACCCCCCCAAATCCCGCTGCTCCCAAGCCCAGCTCGGTGCCTTTAAAGCACCGAGGGATGGGAGCTGAGGAATGTGGAAGGGTTTGGAGGAGGGACAGGAGGTACCAGCCCTTCGGAGGAGCGGTTGCCATGGAGACGGGCTCGTTTAACCCAATCAGGGTCAGGCAGCCCTTTGTGCTCGAGCTAATTTAATTAAGGACGTGCAGGATGAGCGAAATGAGTGAGCCCAGAGCTCACCTCGGGGCGGTGTCCCCAGGCCCGGCAGGATTCCTGGTGCCAGGAATTAGGGGGGAATCCCGGGATGGGGCCGTCTGAAACCTCCTGGAGGGGAAGGAATCGGTGAGGGAGGCCCAGGCAAAGCCTGAGGGGAGGAGGAGATGCCCCCGTGCCTCTCATTCCAGCCCCTCCCCAGCTCAGCCTCTCCTGTTTCCAGGTGTGTGACCCCCATTCCAGGGATCATTTCTGCCATCCCTTCCCCTGGATCATCCTCTCCCAAATCCAGGTGAGCTCCCCAATCCTGGGTTAGTCCTTCCAGCCCCTCCCCAGCTCATCCTCTCCCATCTCCAGATGTGGAACCTCCATTCCAGGAGTTATTTCTGGATTCTCTCCCTGGATAAACCTCTCCCAAATCCAGGTGTGGAGCATCCATCCCAGGATTATTTCTGCCATCCCTTCCTCTGGATCCTCCTCTCCCAAATCCAGGTGAGCTTCCCAATCCAGGGTTTGTCCTTACAGCCCCTCCCCAGCTCAGCCTCTCCTGTTTCCAGATGTGGAACCACCATTCCAGGGGTTATTTCTGGATTCTCTCCCCTGGATCACCCTCTCCAAAACCCAGGTGTGCAACCTCTATTCCAGGGATTATTTCTGCCATCCCTTCCCCTGGATCCTCCTCTCCCAAATCCAGGTGTGTGACCCCCATTCCAGGGATTATTTCTGCCATCCCCTCCCCTGGATCATCCTCTCCCCTCTCCAGATGTGGAACCTCCATTCCAGGGGTTATTTCTGGATTCTTTCCCCTGGATCACCGTCTCCCAAACCCAGGTGTGCAACCTCTATTCCAGGGATTATTTCTGCCGTTCCTTCCCCTGGATAAACCTCTCCCAAATCCAGGTGTGGAACATCCATCCCAGGATTATTTCTGCCATCCCCTCCCCTGGATCTTCCTCTTCTCTTTCCAGATGTGGAACCTCCATTCCAGGGATTATTTCTCCCATTCCCTTCCCCTGGATCATCCTCCCCTGTTCCCAGATGTGGAACCCCCATTCCAGGGATCATTTCTCCCATTCCCTTCCCTGGATCATCCTCCCCTGTTCCCAGATGTGGAACCCCCATTCCAGGGATCATTTCTCCCATTCCCTTCCCTGGATCATCCTCTCCCAAACCCAGATGTGGAACCCCCATTCCAGGGATTATTTCTCCCATTCCCTTCCCCTGGATCATCCTCTCCCAAACTCAGGTGTGTAATCCCCATTCCAGGGATCATTTCTCCCATTCCCTTCCCTGGATCATCCTCTCCCATCTCCAGGTGTGTAATCCCCATTCCAGGGATCATTTCTCCGATTCCCTTCCCCTGGATCATCCTTTCCTGTTCCCAGATGTGGAACCCCCATTCCAGGGATCATTTCTCCCATTCCCTTCCCCTGGATCATCCTCTCCTGTTCCCAGATGTGTGACCTCCATTCCAGGGATTATTTCTCCCATTCCCTTCCCTGGATCATCCTCTCCTGTTCCCAGATGTGGAACCCCCATTCCAGGGGTTATTTCTGGATTCTCTCCCCTGGATCATCCTCTCCCAAACCCAGATATGTAATCCCCACAGTTTTTGCCATCCCTTCCCCTGGATCATCCTCTCCTGTTCCCAGGTGTGTGATCCCCATTCCAGGGATCATTTCTCCCATTCCCTTCCCCTGGATCATCCTCTCCTGTTTCCAGATGTGGAACCCCCATTCCAGGGATTATTTCTCCTATTCCCTTCCCTGGATCATCCTCTCCTGTTTCCAGGTGTGTGACCCCCATTCCAGGGATTATTTCTCCCATTCCCTTCCCTGGATCATCCTCTCCCAAACTCAGATGTGGAACCCCCATTCCAGGGATTATTTCTCCCATTCCCTTCCCCTGGATCATCCTCTCCCAAACTCAGGTGTGTAATCCCCATTCCAGGGATCATTTCTCCCATTCCCTTCCCTGGATCATCCTCTCCCATCTCCAGGTGTGTAATCCCCATTCCAGGGATCATTTCTCCGATTCCCTTCCCCTGGATCATCCTTTCCTGTTCCCAGATGTGGAACCCCCATTCCAGGGATCATTTCTCCCATTCCCTTCCCCTGGATCATCCTCTCCTGTTCCCAGATGTGTGACCTCCATTCCAGGGATTATTTCTCCCATTCCCTTCCCTGGATCATCCTCTCCTGTTCCCAGATGTGGAACCCCCATTCCAGGGGTTATTTCTGGATTCTCTCCCCTGGATCATCCTCTCCCAAACCCAGATATGTAATCCCCACAGTTTTTGCCATCCCTTCCCCTGGATCATCCTCTCCTGTTTCCAGGTGTGTGATCCCCATTCCAGGGATTATTTCTCCCATTCCCTTCCCCTGGATCATCCTCTCCCTTTTCCAGGTGAGCTCCCCAATCCAGGGTTAGTCCTTCCAGCCCCTCCCCAGCTCAGCCTCTCCTGTTTCCAGATGTGGAACCACCATTCCAGGGATTATTTCTGCCATCCCTTCCCTTGTATCATCCTCTCCCTTTTCCAGGTGTGTGACCCCCATTCCAGGGATTATTTCTCCCATTCCCTTCCCCTGGATCATCCTCTCCCATCTCCAGGTGTGTGACCCCCATTCCAGGGATTATTTCTGGATTCTCTGCCCTGAATCCTCCTCTCCCATCTCTAGATGTGGAACCTCCATTCCAGGGGTTATTTCTGGATTCTCTCCCCTGGATCATCCTCCCCTGTTTCCAGATGTGGAACCCCCATTCCAGGGATCATTTCTCCCATTCCCTTCCCCTGGATTAGGCTCTCCTGGGCTGTGGGATCTTCCAGCCTGGACGGGTTCCTTTCCTGATCAAGAACTCGGCTTTGCCTCCCTCCCTGCGTTTGAGCCGCGGATGAAGCGAAGCCGGCACGGTAATTATTCCTCGCTGTCAAACTCCGCTCGGGGTTTGCTGGCTGCAGACAGCCCGGGAGTGATGGATCCCTCCGTGCTTGCAGCAGCCTTGGAGCCGCTCCAGGAAAACATGGAAAACGGGCAGGGAGTTCGGCATTAACCGGGCCCTGCTGACGGATTTCACTGTGCCAGCGCCTGGGGAAGGGGGACAGCGAGGGACAGTGAGGGACAGTGAGGGGACAGTGAGGGACAGGGAGGGGACAGTGAGGGGACAGCGAGGGGATAACGAGGGGACAGTGAGGGGACAGTGAGCTGATCCTCCCCTCCCATTTCCAGGTGTGTAATCCCTATCCCAAGCATTATTGTTGCCGTTCTCTCCCCTGGATCTTCCTCTCCCATCTCCAGGTGTGTGACCCCCATTCCAGGGATTATTTCTGCCTTCTCTCCCCTGGATCATCCTCTCCTAAACCCAGGTGAGCTCCCCAATCCAGGGTTTGTCCTTCCAGCCCCATCCCAGCTCATCCTCTCCTGTTTCCAGATGTGGAACCCCCATTCCAGGGATTATTTCTGGATTTTCTCCCCTGGATCTTCCTCTCCCAAATCCAGGTGTGTGACCCCCATTCCAGGGATCATTTCTGCCATCCCTTCCCCTGGATCTTCCTCTCCCAAATCCAGGTGTGTGACCCCCATTCCAGGGATCATTTCTGCCATCCCTTCCCCTGGATCTTCCTCTCCCAAATCCAGGTGTGTGATCTCCATCCCAGGGATTATTTCTGCCATCCCTTCCTCTGGATCCTCCTCTCCCTTTTCCATGTGAGCTCCCCATTCCAGGGTTATTCCTGTCCCCCCCCTCCCCTCCTCTCCCACCTCTGACCCCCCAAATCCCAAATCTGTCCCTGTCCTGGTCCCTGCAGTCCCACACCACCCTGTGGAGCTGAGCTGGGCAGGGCAGGGCTGGAGACCCCCAAACCCAGCCCTGGCCACAGCCGGGGCTCAAAGTGTCCCCAGCGCCACCGCGGGAGCGTCACCGCAGCAGCTCCGGGGGGGTTTGTGATCCCCGAACCGCTGCTGATCTGAAATAAAGGAAATAATGAGCAGGAATTGCCTCTGGAAGCGCATGAGGACGAGGGGAGGTGGAAACAATCCCACAAAGCTGAGCTTTGGAGCTTTGGACCATCCCTGAGTGGACACAGCTCCCTGGGAAACACTCTGGGTGGAAACAATCCCACAAAGCTGAGCTTTGGAGCTTTGGAGCATCTCTAAGTGGACACAGCTCCCTGGGAAACACTCTGGGTGGAAACAATCCCACAAAGCTGAGCTTTGGAGCATCCCTGACTGGACACAGCTCCATGGGAGCACATGAAGATGAGGGGAGGTGGAAACACCCCCAGGCCTCTGAACTTTGGAGCTTTGGAGCATCTCTGAGTGACCACAGCTCCCTGGGAGTGGATGAGGACCAGGGGAGGTGGAAACAATCCCACAAAGCTGAGCTTTGGAGCATCTCTGAGTGGACAGAGCTCCCTGGGAGTGCATGAGGATGAGGGGAGGTGGAAACAATCCCACAAAGCTGAGCTTTGGAGCTTTGGAGCTTTGGAGCATCTCTGAGTGGACACAGCTCCCTGGGAGTGGATGAGGACCAGGGGAGGTGGAAACAATCCCACAAAGCCGAGCTTTGGAGCTTTGGACCATCCCTGACTGGACACAGCTCCATGGGAGCACATGAGGATGAGGGGAGGTGGAAACACCCCCAGGCAGCCCCCAGGACCATCCCTGACTGGACAGAGCTCCCTGGGAGTGGATGAGGACCAGGGGAGGTGGAAACACCCCCACAAAGCTGAGCTTTGGAGCTTTGGAGCTTTGGAGCTTTGGAGCTTTGGAGCATCTCTGAGTGGACACAGCTCCTTGGGAGAGGATGAGGACCAGGGGAGGTGGAAGCACCCCCACAAAGCCGAGCTTTGGATCTTTGGAGCATCCCTGAGTGGCCACAGCTCCCTGGGAGCGCATGAGGATGAGGAGAGGTGGAAACACCCCCAGGCCTCTGAACTTTGGATCTTTGGACCATCTCTGAGTGACCACAGCTCCCTGGGAGTGGATGAGGACGAGGGGAGGTGGAAACAATCCCACAAAGCTGAGCTTTGGAGCTTTGGAGCTTTGGAGCTTTGGACCATGCCTGAGTGGACACAGCTCTCTGGGAGCACATGAGGATGGGAGGAGATGGAAACACCCCCACAAAGCCGAGCTTTGGAGCTTTGGAGCATCTCTGAGTGGACAGAGCTCCCTGGGAGTGGATGAGGACCAGGGGAGGTGGAAACAATCCCACAAAGCCGAGCTTTGGAGCTTTGGACCATCCCTGAGTGGACACAGCTCCTTGGGAGTGCATGAGGATGGGAGGAGATGGAAACACCCCCAGGCCTCTGAACTTTGGAGCTTTGGAGCATCTCTGAGTGGACAGAGCTCCCTGGGAGTGCATGAGGATGGGAGGAGATGTAAACACCTCCACAAAGCTGAGCTTTGGAGCTTTGGAGCATCTCTGACTGGACACAGCTCCATGGGAGTGCATGAGGATGGGGAGGAGGTGGAAACACCCCCACAAAGCCGAGCTTTGGAGCATCTCTGAGTGGACACAGCTCCCTGGGAGTGCATGAGGACCAGGGGAGGTGGAAACACCCCCAGGTCTCTGAACTTTGAAGCTTTGGAGCATCCCTGAGTGGACTCAGCTCCCTGGGGCTGGCCAGGGCCAGTGTGGACCCTCATTCACCCCGAGCCCAGCCCTGCCCACGCAGGAAAATCCCCTTTCCGTCCCATTCCTCAAGCTCAGGATCGGATCTGCTGCTCAGCCCAGGCTCAGGATCCCTTCCTGTGCCTCTTCCTGCCTTTTTTTTTAAATTCTTTTTTTTAAATTCTGTTTAAACAATAAATAAATCAATCTCTTTTCCCTTCCCTGAGCCAAATTGACTCGCTGGCCCTCTGCCTCTCTCCTGAAGGACTCCCCGGCCGTCCTTGAGTCTCAGCATTTTTATATTTTATTTATCCGGCGCGATAAGCGCGCGTGGCACTTCCCGACATCCATCGAGCAGCCAGGCCCCGTTTTCTGACGAGCCCACGATTTGATCTCAGAATAAAAACCAGTTCATAAACCCCACAGCAATCCCTGGTCCCAGGGGCTGGGCTCTGCTCTTCCTCAGCCCCGAAAATCCAACCAGGAGGAAGAATTCCCGCCTGGAGAGGGGAATTCTGTTTGGAGCGGAGCCTGGAGGTGCTCGGGGCCTCGTGCTCGGGTTTGGGGGGGATGCTGGGGTGGGGAATGTTTGGGAAAGGGGAAAGGGAAAAGGGAAAAGGGGAAAGGGGAAAAGGGAAAAGGGAAAAGGGGAAAGGGAAAAGGGAAAGAGGGGAAAAGGGAAAAGGGGAAAAGGGGAAAAGGGAAAAGGGAAAAGGGAAAAGGGAAAAGGGAAAGAGGGGAAAAGGGGAAAAGGGAAAAAGGGGAAAAGGGAAAAGGGGAAAAGGGAAAAAGGAAAAGGGGAAAAGGGAAAAAGGAAAAAGGGGAAAAGGGGAAAAGGGGAAAAGGGAAAAGGGAGAAAGGGAAAAGGGGAAAAGGGGAAAAGGGGAAAAGGGAAAAGGGGAAAAGGGGAAAAGGGGAAAAGGGGAAAAGGGGAAAAGGGAAAAGGGAAAAGGGAAAAAGGGAAAAGGGAAAAGGGAAAAGGGAAATGGGAAAAGGGAAACGGGAAAAGGGAAAAGGGAAAGAGGGAAAGAGGGAAAGAGGGGAAAAGGGAAAAAGGGAAAAAGAGAAAAGGGGAAAAGGGAAAAAGGGAAAAAGGGAATAAAGGGGAAAAGGGAAAAGAGAAAAAGGGAAAGAGGGGAAAAGGGAAAAGGGGAAAAGGGGAAAAGGAAAAACGGAAAAGGGAAAAAGGGGAAAAGGGGAAGAGGGGAAAAGGGGAAAAGGGAAAAGGGGAAAAGGGAAAAGGGAAACGGGAAAAGGGAAAAAGGGAATAAAGGGGAAAAGGGGAAAAGGGGAAAAGGGGAAAGAGGGGAAAAGGGGAAAAGGAAAAAGGGGAAAGGGAAAAAGGGATTGTGAGGAATAAACTGTGGCCAGAGGAGAGAGAGGAGACTCTGTGGGCACCGAGGGGCTCTGGAGATTCCCCGGAGCCCACGGGGAGAGCGTGAGGAGTCCTTTCCTTGCCAGGAACGAAACCAGGACTAAAGTTAAGCCGGGAAGGAGGCAGGGGTCAGGGGAGGGGTTTTTTAAGGCTCGGTTTTACTTCTCATTGCTCGACTCTGATCTCATCGGTAATAAATTCAATTAACTCAATTAATTTCCCAGCTCGAGCCAGTTTTGGCCGTGCTGGGAGTTGCTGAGTGAGCCCTGCCTGGCTTGGGCTCAGCTCAGGGGCTTTTTGGTTTGGTTTGGGGTTTTTTTGGGGCTTTTTGGGTTTTTTTGGGGTTTTTTGGGGGGGGTTGGGGTTTTTTTTTTTGTTTTTTGTTTGTTTGCTTGCTTTTTTGGTTTAGGTTCTGGTTTGGGTTTGGGTTTTGGTTGTGGTTTTGGGTTTGGGTTTGGGTTTAGGTTTGGGTTTAAGGTTTGTGCTTGGGTTTGGGTTTGGGTTTGGGTTTAGGGTTTGGTTTTGGGTTTGGGTTTGGGTTTGGTTTTTTGGTTTTGGGTTTTGTTTGGGTTTAGGTTGGGTTTAGGTTTGGGTTTGGGTTTGGTTTGGGTTTGGGTTTGGGTTTAGGTTTGGGTTTGGGTTTGGGTTTTGGTTCTGGTTTTGGTTTTGGGTTTGGGTTTGGGTTTAGGTTTGGGTTTGGGTTTGGGTTTGGGTTTGGGTTTGGTTTTTGGTTTTGGTTTTGGTTTTGGTTTTGGGTTTGGGTTTGGGTTTGGTTTTTGGTTTTGGTTCTGGTTCTGGTTTTGGTTTTGGGTTCGGGTTTGGTTTTGGTTTTTGTTTTGGTTGTGGTTTTTGGGGCTATTTTTAATTTTTTTGTTTTTGGGGGATTTTTTGTTTGTTTGCTCTTCTGGTTTTGGTTTTGGGTTTGGGTTTGGGTTTGGTTTTTGGTTTTGGTTTTGGTTTTGGTTTTGGTTTTGGTTTTTGGTTTTGGTTCTGGTTTTGGGTTTGGGTTTGGGTTTGGTTTTGGTTTTGGTTCTGGTTCTGGTTCTGGTTCTGGTTTTGGTTTTGGGTTTTGGTTTCGGTTGTGTTTTTGGGGCTTTTTTGGTTTTGTTTGTTTGTTTGTTTTGGGGGTTTTTTGGTTTTTTTTTTGTTTTGGTTTTGTTTATTGTTTCGGTTGTGTTTTTGGGGTTTTTTTGGTTGGTTTTCTTTATTTTTGTTTTTTTGGGATTTTTTTTGTTTGTTTGCTTTTTTGGTTTGGGTTTTGGTTTTGGTTTTGGTTTCGGTTGTGTTTTTGGGGTTTTTTTGGTTGTTTTTTTAATTTTTGTTTTTGAGGATTTTTTTTGTTTGCTTTTTTGGTTTTAGTTTCGGTTCTGGTTTTGGTTTTGGTCCTGGTTTTGATTCTGGCTCTGGTTCTGATTTTAGGTTTGGGTTTGGTTCTGGGTTTTAGGTTTGGTTCTGGTTTTGCTTCTGGGTTTGGTTCTGGTTCTGATTTTGGGTTTGGGTTTGGGTTTGGTTTTAGGTTTGGTTCTGGTTTTGGTTCTGGTTCTGGTTCTGATTTTGGGTTTGGGTTTGGTTTTTGGTTTTAGGTTTGGTTCTGGTTTTGGTTCTGGTTCTGGTTTTCTTTTGGTTTTTTGTTTTGGTTCTGGTTTTGGGTTTGGGTTTGGGTTTGGTTCTGGTTTTGGTTTTGGGTTTGGGTTTGGGTTTGGTTTTGATTCTGGTTCTGGTTCTAGTTCTGGTTTTGGTTCTGGTTCTGGTTTTAGTTTTGGTTCTGGTTCTGGTTTTAGTTTTGGTTCTGGTTTTGGTTCTGGTTCTGGTTTTGGTTCTGGTTCTGGTTTTGGTTCTGGTTCTGGTTCTGGTTCTGGTTTTGGGTTTGGGTTTGGGTTTGGTTTTTTGTTTTGCTTTGGTTTTGTTTTTTTGTTTTGTATCTCCCCTCCTCTCTCGCAGTGAGGGGATCGGGATGGAGCCGCTCTGTGGGGACAGGGATCCTCCCCATGGAATCGGCTCCTTCTGGGAACACTCCAAGAGCATCTCCTGGCAAAGGGAAACACAAACAACCCCCGGTCAGCATCCCCCAAATTATCCCAAACTGCCTCCTCCGGGCACAGCCGGACTGATCTGAGCCACCATCGGCGAGTAAAGCCTGAGTAAAGCCGGGCTTAGGCCAGCAAACAAAAGCTCCAGTGCCTGGAGGGGTTTCTGGGCTGAGCTTTTCCTCCCTAGGATGGGAAATTCCCCAGGGATTCGGGGCAGTTGGCACCGAGGTGACCCCGAGGGGCTCCGGAGCCACCGGGGCCGCGCCAGGAGCCAGTGGTGGCACTCGCGGGGCTGCGTCCTCCTGGCTGTCCCCAGCTGGCAGCCCCGGGGATGTCCCCAGGGCCATGGTGGCAGCCCCTGGGATGTCCCTGCTGTGGTGGCAGCTCCTGGGATGTCCCTGCTGTGGTGGCAGCCCCTGGGATGTCCCCAGGGCCATGGTGGCAGCTCCTGGGATGTCCCCAGGGCTGTGGTGGCAGCCCCGGGGATGTCCCCAGGGCTGTGGTGGCAGCCCCTGGAATGTCCCTGCCATGGTGGCAGCCCCGGGGATGTCCCCAGGGCCGTGGTGGCAGCTCCTGGGATGTCCCCAGGGCTGTGGTGGCAGTCCCTGGGATGTCCCCAGGGCCGTGGTGGCAGCCCCTGGGATGTCCCCAGGGCTGTGGTGGCAGCCCCAGAATGTCCCTGCTGTGGTGGCAGCCCCTGGGATGTCCCTGCCATGGTGGCAGCCCCTGGAATGTCCCTGCTGTGGTGGCAGTGAGGCTGGCAGTTCCTGGGATGTCCCCAGGGCCGTGGTGGCAGCCCCAGAATGTCCCTGCTGTGGTGGCAGTCCCTGGGATGTCCCCACTGCTCCCAGGGATCCCTCCCCGCTCTTCCCGCAGGGAATGGTCCCAGTGATCCCGGTTTCTGCCGCATCCAGACAGGAATCAGCAGCTGTCGCTGGCAGTTGGTGACACAGGGTGACAGCTGGTGGCAGTGACCACCCCAACCTTCAGCTGGACACCGGGACCGGTGCCACCACCCAGAGGGGAAAGGGCTGGGGGCAGAGCCAGGTCCCGGTGTCACCTCAAGGTCCTGGTGTCACCACAAGGTCCCGGTGTCACCACAAGGTCCTGGTGTCACCGTGAGGTCCCATTGTCACCTCAAGGTCCTGGTGTCACTGTGAGGTCCCGGTGTCACCTCAAGGTCCCAGTGTCACCTCAAGGTCCCAGTGTCACCACAAGGTCCCGGTGTCACCACAAGGTCCCGGTATCACCACAGGGTCCCAGTGTCACCACAGGGTCCCGGTGTCACCACAAGGTCCCAGTGTCACCACAGGGTCCCGGTGTCGCTGCCAGGTCCTGGTGTCACCACAAGGTCCTGGTGTCGCTGCCAGGTCCCAGTGTCACTGTGAGGTCCCATTTTCACCTCAAGGTCCCAGTGTCACCTCAAGGTCCCGGTGTCACTGCCAGGTCCCAGTGTCACCACAAGGTCCTGGTGTCACTGTGAGGTCCCGGTGTCACTGCCAGGTCCTGGTGTCACCACGAGGTCCCATTGTCACCTCAAAGTCCCAGTGTCACCGCCAGGTCCCGGTATCACCACAAGGTCCCAGTGTCACTTCAAGGTCCCAGTGCCACCACCAGGTCCCGGTGTCACCACAAGGTCCTGGTGTCACTGTGAGGTCCCGGTGTCACCTCAAGGTCCCAGTGTCACCACAAGGTCCCGGTGTCACCACAAGGTCCCAGTGTCACCTCAAGGTCCCGGTGTCACTGCCAGGTCCCGGTGTCACCACAAGGTCCCAGTGTCACTGTAAGGTCCCAGTGTCACTGTGAGGTCCCGGTGTCACCACAAGGTCCCGGTGTCACCACCAGGTCCCGGTGTCGCTGCCAGGTCCTGGTGTCACCGCTAGGACCCAGTGTCACTGTGAGGTCCCTGTGTCACCTCGAGGTCCCAGTGTCACCACAAGGTCCCGGTGTCACCACAAGGTCCCAGCGTCACCGCCAGGTCCCAGATAGGAATCAGGGATCCATCCAGGCTGGATAATGGGAGGAAATTCCTCCCTGTGCGGGTGGGCAGCCCCTGGCACAGGCTGGGACAGTGGCACGTGTCCCTGCCCATGGCACTGGTGGCTCTGGGTGAGTTTTCCGTCCCTTCCAGCCCAAACCATTCTGGGATCGTTTGGGCGATTCCAAAGAGCTCCGAATCCCTCGGCAAACGGAGCTCAGGCATTCCCTGGATCCTCAGCCCTCACCAGAGAGCAGAGATCAGGCCAGGCCGCAGCAGCGCTGCTCCTGTCGGGGTGAATCCCGTCCCAGCTCCAGCGGTGTCACCCCCGTGTCCCCAGGGACACCCAGGGTGGCCTCAGGGCAGGGAGAGATCCCGGGATTCGCCCCCTGCGCCCCCAAAATCAAGGGGAATTCAAGGCTCCGCATTCCTGACTCTCAGCGAGACAAATCCCGGCTCCAACGCAAAAAATGCAGGAGCCTCCCCCTCCCTGCTCGGATCGGCTGGGTTTGCATGGAGAGGAAAAACGGGAATGAGGGAAAGTGCTCCTGTAAAAAGAGAGAAAAAACGGGAATGAGGGGAAGTGCTCCTGTAAAAAGAGAGAAAAAATGGGAATGAGGGAAAGTGCTCCTGTAAAAAGAGAGAAAAAATGGGAATGAGGGAAAGTGCTCCTGTAAAAAGAGAAAAAATGGGAATGGGGGAAAGTGCTCCTGTAAAAAGAGAGAAAAAATGGGAATGGGGGAAAGTGCTCCTGTAAAAAGAGAGAAAAACGGGAATGAGGGAAAGTGCTCCTGTAAAAAGAGAGAAAAAACGGGAATGAGGGAAAGTGCTCCCGTAAAAAGAGAGAAAAACGGGAATGAGGGAAGTGCTCCTGTAAAAAGAGAGAAAAAACGGGAATGAGGGAAAGTGCTCCTGTAAAAAGAGAGAAAAAACGGGAATGAGGGAAAGTGCTCCTGTAAAAAGAGAGAAAAAACGGGAATGAGGGAAAGTCCTCCTGTAAAAAGAGAGAAAAAATGGGAATGAGGGAAAGTGCTCCTGTAAAAAGAGAAAAAACGGGAATGGGGGAAAGTGCTCCTGTAAAAAGAGAGAAAAAATGGGAATGGGGGAAAGTGCTCCTGTAAAAAGAGAAAAAATGGGAATGAGGGGAAGTGCTCCTGTAAAAAGAGAGAAAAAACGGGAATGAGGGAAGTGCTCCTGTAAAAAGAGAGAAAAAACGGGAATGAGGGAAAGTGCTCCTGTAAAAAGAGAGAAAAAATGGGAATGGGGGAAAGTGCTCCTGTAAAAAGAGAGAAAAACGGGAATGAGGGAAAGTGCTCCTGTAAAAAGAGAGAAAAACGGGAATGAGGGAAAGTGCTCCTGTAAAAAGAGAGAAAAAACGGGAATGAGGGAAGTGCTCCTGTAAAAAGAGAGAAAAAATGGGAATGGGGGAAAGTGCTCCTGTAAAAAGAGAAAAAACGGGAATGAGGGAAAGTGCTCCTGTAAAAAGAGAGAAAAAATGGGAATGGGGGAAAGTGCTCCTGTAAAAAGAGAAAAAATGGGAATGGGGGAAAGTGCTCCTGTAAAAAGAGAGAAAAAACGGGAATGGGGGAAAGTGCTCCTGTAAAAATATCCTGGGAGTGGGGAGGGGCAGATCCTGCAGCTCTGGGGTGGCAGGGTCAGAACAGGATCCAAGCAGGAATCAGGGATTCAGACAGGAATCCAAACAGGAATCAGGAATCCAAGCAGGAATCAGGGATCTAAAAAGGAATTAAGGATCCAACAGGAATGAGGGATCCAGACAGGAATGAGGGATCCAAACAGGAATCAGGGATCCGGACAGGAATCAGGGATCCGGACAGGAATGAGGGATCCAGACAGGAATCAGGGATCCAAACAGGAATGAGGGATCCGGACAGGAATCAGGGATCCAACAGGAATGAGGGATCCAGACAGGAATGAGGGATCCAGACAGGAATGAGGGATCCAAGAATCAAGAAGGGAAGGGAAGGGGAGGGAAGGGAAGGGAAGGTTTCGGGAAGGTTTCGGGAAGGTTTCGGGAAGGTTTCGGGAAGGTTTCGGGAAGGTTTCGGGAAGGTTTCGGGAAGGTTTCGGGAAGGTTTCGGGAAGGGAAGGGAAGGGAAGGGAAGGGAAGGGAAGGGAAGGGAAGGGAAGGGAAGGGAAGGGAAGGGAAGGGAAGGGAAGGGAAGTGGAAGGAAAGGGAAGGAGGGGGGAAGGGAAGGGAAGGGGGGAAGGAAGGGAAGGGAAGGGAAGGGAAGGGAAGGGAAGGGAAGGGAAGGGAAGGGAAGGGAAGGGAAGGGAAGGGAAGGGAAGGGAAGGGAAGGGAAGGGATCTCGAGCACCCTCCTGTACCTAAAAGGGCTCTGCGGGAGCTGGAGAGGGGCGGGATAAGTGGGAATGGATTCCAACTGACAAGGAGTGGATTTTGGGCAGGAATTCCTCCCTGGGACGCGGGCAGCGCCTGGCACAGGCCAGGTTGGAACACCCTGCCCTTTGGAAGGCGTCCCTGGCCAGGGATTCCTCGCTGCTGCATCAGCAAAGCCTCCTGGATTGAAATCCCCTCGGTCTGGCTGCCGAGGCTGGAGAGCAGCCCTGAGCCTAGGAGGAGGAGCAGAGTCCCAGCCCGAGGGGGTTTAAGCTCAGCTTTGCGGGGTTTTTACCCACCCGGCTACTGGAGAGCAGCCCTGAGCCTAGGAGGAGGAGCAGAGCCCCAGCCCGAGGGGGGTTAAGCTCAGCTTTGCGGGGTTTTTACCCACCCGGCGGTTTTTCAGCGCTCACCATCTGGAGCAGCTCCCCCTGTAAGGTTTTAGAGCCCGCCCGCGGCTCCCTGATGCGTCCGTAAGGAGCCCCATGGATCTATAATTCAGGATATGTTTAATCTCGCTGCCTCTGGAATAAAAAATTCAACGTTTCTGTCCGTTCTGGGCCTTTTTTATTTTAAATACCCTCAGTTTTGCTGTTTCCTGGGCTGCCCTCGTGGCTGAGCCAGACTGGGGTGAGGATGGGGAGTTCCTGATGGGCTGGGGGTGGCGACCTGGGCTGGGCTGAGGCTGGGAGCCCTTTCCTGCCTTCCTCCGCGGGGTTTGCTCGCCTCCAGCCCGTGATGGACGGGGCTCGGGCTTAATGAGGTCGCGTTTTCCCACCAGCTCCATTTGGAGCCGTTTAATGCCGGGCTCGGAGCAGGAGATGGAGTTTAAAGCTGTTTAAGAGTCCGTGATGCAGACAGGAATTCTGCCCAGTTTCCAGTCCTGCCCGGATTTGTTAATGAGCGGCTCCAGGGGGAAGGGGAAGCCAGGAGTTCATTTTTTGGGGATGAGGGAGATTTGGAGCCCCTGGAGGAGGCTGGGATGCTCCGACACCCACAGAGAGCAGGAGCTGATCCTGATACGGGGGAAAACCTCACCAGGAAAGGGTTAATGATGGGACACTGCAGCCACCTGGAGCAGGGACACTCTGGAGGATGAGAGCAGCTAAGCCTGCTCCTAACCTAAACTTAACCCTAAACCGAATCCTAAACCCAACTCGAACCCTAACCCTAACCCTAACCCTAACCCTAACCCTAACCCTAACCCTAAACCTAACCCTAAACCTAATCCTAAACCCAACCCTAACCCTAACCCTAACCCTAAACCTAACCCTAACCCTTTCGGTTCCCTCTCCCGGTTCTCTCTCCCAGTTCTCTCTCCCGATTCCCTCTCCGGTTCCCTCTCCCGATTCCCTCTCCCGTTCCCTCTCCCGGTTCCCTCTCCCGATTCCCTCTCCCATTCCCTCTCCCGATTCCCTCTCCCGTTCCCTCTCCCAGTTCCCTCTCCCAGTTCCCTCTCCCGATTCCTTCTCCTGATTCCTTCTCCTGATTCCCTCTCCCGGTTCCCTCTCCCGATTCCCTCTCCCAGTTCCCTCTCCCGATTCCCTCTCCCAGTTCCCTCTCCCGTTCCCTCTCCCGATTCCCTCTCCCGATTCCCTCTCCCGTTCCCTCTCCCGATTCCCTCTCCCGGTTCCCTCTCCC
>JAVTVJ010002811.1:0-17061 GCA_034509425.1 Eopsaltria australis | reverse complement strand
AAATTCACCCCAAAATCGCACTTTCAGGTTGCCGCCTAAACCCCTCAGGGACCCCCAAAATCCCCAAAATTCACCCCAAAATCCACTTCAGATCCCCCTAAACCGCTCAGGGACACCCAAAATCCCCCAAATTTACCCCAAAATCCACTTCAGGTGCCCCTAACCCCTCAGGGATCCCCAAAATCCACCAAATTCACCCCACAATCCCCCATTTTCTACCTGGGACCCCCATCATCCCCTACATTTCCCCCCAAAGCCCTCAGATCGCCTCAAAACCCACTGCGTTAGCGCCACCTAGTGGCCGGGAGGTCTCAGTGCCTGCCGGGCTAGAGCCAGGCCAAGCAGGAGCTGCGCATGCGCCGCCTGCTGGGGGAGCAGTCGCCCGTCAGGCCACGCTCCTGGGGGCGGGGCCGCGGCCGCTATGCAAATGAGGCGGCCTTAGATGGGAAAAATGACCAAATATGGAAAAGATGGCTGAAAATGGAGGAAAATGCGGTTTTTAGGGGGGGAAAGGGGGATCTGGGGGCAGTTTGGGGGGATTTGGGGAAAATTGGGGCAGTTCTGGGTCATTTTGGGGACTTTTGGAGGGCTTGGGGAAACACTTGATGCAAATGATGGAAATGCAATGAATTAACGTTGATGGACTCTGCTTTTCACGCAAATGAAGTTTATTGCAAGGGAATGAATAAGATTTAATTGAATCACGCCTGTATTTATGCAAAAAAATGATGAATATTCACCGACTATACGCAAATGAGGTTGGAGTGTGGATGTTGGTGTTAGGCCACGCCCCTTTTGATTCAAACAAGGCCCCGTGATCACTGGGTGTGGCCACGCCCTTTATGCTAATCAGGGACAAATATGGTCAGCCCAAAATCCCCATTAAATTCACCCCAAAAAATCCTTCTAAAGCCTCAGGGACCCCCAAAATCCCCCAAATTCACCCCAAAATCCACTTCAGATCCCCCTAAACCGCTCTCCCCAAAATCCCCCAAATTCACCCCAAAATCCACTTCAGGTGCCCCTAAACCCCTCAGGGATCCCCAAAATCCACCAAATTCACCCCACAATCCCCCATATTCTACCTGGGACCCCCATCATCCCCTACATTTCCCCCCAAAGCCCTCAGATTCAAAACCCACTGCGTGAGCGCCACCTAGTGGCCGGGAGGTCTCAGTGCCTGCCGGGCTAGAGCCAGGCCGAGCAGGAGCTGCGCATGCGCCGCCTGCTGGGGGAGGAGTCGCCCGTCAGGCCACGCCCCTGGGGGCGGGGCCGCGGCCGCTATGCAAATGAGGCGGCCTTAGATGGGAAAAATGAGCAACTATGGAAAAGATGGCTGAAGATGGAGGAAAATGCGGTTTTTAGGGGGGAAACGGGAAATCTGGGGGCAGTTTGGGGGGATTTGGGGAAAATTGGGGCAGTTCTGGGTCATTTTGGGGACTTTTTGGGGAAGTTTTGGGTCATTTTGGGTCTTTTGGAGGGCTTGGGGAAACCCTTGATGCAAATGATGTAAATGCGATTAATTAACGCTGATGGACTCTGCTTTTCATGCAAATGAAGTTTATTGCAAGGGAATGAATAAGATCTAATTGAATCACGCCTGTATTATGCAAATAAATGATGAATATTCACCGACTAGACGCAAATGAGGTTGGAGTGAGGATGTTGGTGTTAGGCCACAGCCCGCTTTGTTCAAAACAAGAGCCCGTGGATCACGGGTGTGGCCAACGCCCGTTTATGCTATCAGGGACAAATATGGTTCAGGCGCCAACCCCCAAAATTCACGGCCAAAATCCTGAATCCAGATCCCTTCTAAACCCTCAGGGACGCGGCCCAAATCCCAAATTCACCCCAAAATCCATCTTCAGATCCCCTAAGCCGGCTCAGGGGCACCGCAAAAATCCCGGCCACAATCAGCCTCCAAAACCTACTTCCAAGGTGGACCTAACCCCTCAGGATCCCAAATCCACCAAATTCACCCACAATTCCACCATATTCTACCTGGGACCCATCATGCCCTAAGAAAACATTTCCCCCCAAAGCCCTCAGATCGCCTAAACGCCACTGCGTTAGCGCCACCTAGTGGCCGGGGGTCTCAGTGCCTGCCGGGCTAGAGCCAGGCCGAGCAGGAGCTGCGCATGCGCCGCCTGCTGGGGGAGGAGTCGCCCGTCAGGCCACGCCCCTGGGGGCGGGGCCGCGGCCGCTATGCAAATGAGGCGGCCTTAGATGGGAAAAATGACCAACTATGGAAAAGATGGCTGAAAATGGAGGAAAATGCGGTTTTTATAGGGGAAAAGGGGGATCTGGGGGCAGTTTGGGGGATTTGGGGAAAATTGGGGCAGTTCTGGGTCATTTTGGGGACTTTTTGGGGAAGTTTTAGGTCATTTTGGGTCTTTTGGAAGGCTTGGGGAAACACTTGATGCAAATGATGGAAATGCGATTAATTAACGCTGATGGACTCTGCTTTTCATGCAAATGAAGTTTATTGCAAGGGAATTAATAAGATCTAATTAAATCAGGCCTGTATTTATGCAAATAAATGATGAATATTCACCGACTATACGCAAATGAGGTTGGAGTGTGGATGTTGGTGTTAGGCCACGCCCCTTTTGATTCAAACAAGGCCCCGTGATCACTGGGTGTGGCCACGCCCTTTATGCTAATCAGGGACAAATATGGATCAGTGCCGCAAAATCCCGCCTAAATCACCCCAAAAATCCTGCTGCAGATCCTTCTAACCCCTCAGGGACCCGCAAAAATCCCGCCAAATTTCACCCAAAATGCGCACTCAGGTGCCCCTAAACCCCTGCGAGTGGATCCCGCAAAATCCACGGCAAATTCACCCCAAAATCCACTTCATATCCCCCTAAACCGCTCAGGGACACACAAAATCCCCCAAATTCACCCCAAAATCCACTTCAAGTGCCGCTAAACCCCTCAGGGATCCCCAAAATTCACCAAATTCACCCCACAATCCCCCATATTCTACCTGGGACCTCCATCATCCCCTACATTTCCCCCCAAAGCCCTCAGATCGCCTCAAAACGCACTGCGTTAGCGCCACCTAGTGGCCGGGAGGTCTCAGTGCCTGCCGGGCTAGAGCCAGGCCGAGCAGGAGCTGCGCATGCGCCGCCTGCTGGGGGAGGAGTCGCCCGTCAGGCCACGCCCCTGGGGGCGGGGCGGCGGCCGCTATGCAAATGAGGCGGCCTTAGATGGGAAAAATGAGCAACTATGGAAAAGATGGCTGAAAATGGAGGAAAATGCGGTTTTTAGGGGGGAAACGGGGATCTGGGGGCAGTTTGGGGGGATTTGGGGAAAATTGGGGCAGTTCTGGGTCATTTTGGGGACTTTTTGGGGAAGTTTTGGGTCATTTTGGGTCTTTTGGAGGGCTTGGGGAAACACTTGATGCAAATGATGGAAATGCGATTAATTAACGCTGATGGACTCTGCTTTTCATGCAAATGAAGTTTATTGCAAGGGAATGAATAAGATTTAATTGAATCACGCCTGTATTTATGCAAAAAAATGATGAATATTCACCGACTAACGCAAATGAGGTTGGAGTGTGGATGTTGGTGTTAGGCCACGCCCCTTTTGATTCAAACAAGGCCCCGTGATCACTGGGTGTGGCCACGCCCTTTATGCTAATCAGGGACAAATAAGGCCAGCTAAAAATCCCCATTAAATTCACCACAAAATCCTGCTCAGATCCTTCTAAAGCCATCAGGGACCCCCAAAATCCCTCAAATTCACCCCAAATTCCACTTCAGATCCCCCTAAACCGCTCAGGGACACCCAAAATCCCCCAAAGTCCCCCGAAAATCCACTTCAGGTGCCCCTAAACCCCTCAGGGATCCCCAAAATCCACCAAATTCACCCCACAATCCCCCATATTCTACCTGGGACCCCCATCATCCCCTACATTTCCCCCCAAAGCCCTCAGATCGCCTCAAAACCCACTGCGTTAGCGCCACCTAGTGGCCGGGAGGTCTCAGTGCCTGCCGGGCTAGAGCCAGGCCGAGCAGGAGCTGCGCATGCGCCGCCTGCTGGGGGAGGAGTCGCCCGTCAGGCCACGCCCCTGGGGGCGGGGCCGCGGCCGCTATGCAAATGAGGCGGCCTTAGATGGGAAAAATGAGCAAATATGGAAAAGATGGCTGAAAATGGAGGAAAATGCGGTTTTTAGGGGGGAAAAAGGGGATCTGGGGGCAGTTTGGGGGGATTTGGGGAAAATTGGGGCAGTTCTGGGTCATTTTGGGGACTTTTTGGGGAAGTTTTGGGTCATTTTGGGTCTTTTGGAGGGCTTGGGGAAACACTTGATGCAAATGATGGAATTGCGATTAATTAACGCTGATGGACTCTGCTTTTCATGCAAATGAAGTTTATTGCAAGGGAATGAATAAGATTTAATTGAATCACGCCTGTATTTATGCCAAAAAATGATGAATATTCACCGACTATACGCAAATGAGGTTGGAGTGTGGATGTTGGTGTTAGGCCACGCCCTTTTGATTCAAACAAGGCCCCGTGATCACTGGCTGTGGCCACGCCCTTTATGCTAATCAGGGACAAATATGGTCAGCCCAAAACCCCCATTAAATTCACCCCAAAATCCTGCTCAGATCCGTCTAAACCCCTCAAGGACCCCCAAAATCCCCCAAATTCACCCCAAAATCCACTTCAGATCCCCTAAACCCCTCAGGGACCCCCAAAATCCCCCAAATTCACCCCAAAATCCACTTCAGGTGCCCCTAAACCCCTCAGGGATCCCCAAAATCCACCAAATTCACCCCACAATCCCCCATATTCTACCTGGAACCTCCATCATCCCCTACATTTCCCCCCAAAGCCTTCAGATCGCCTCAAAACCCACTGCGTTAGCGCCACCTAGTGGCCGGGAGGTCTCAGTGCCTGCCGGCTAGAGCCAGGCCGAGCAGGAGCTGCGCATGCGCCGCCTGCTGGGGGAGGAGTCGCCCGTCAGGCCACGCCCCTGGGGCGGGGCCGCGGACGCTATGCAAATGAGGCGGCCTTAGATGGGAAAAATGACCAACTATGGAAAAGATGGCTGAAAATGGAGGAAAATGCGGGTTTTAGGGGGGAAAAGGGGGATCTGGGGGCAGTTTGGGGGGATTTGGGGAAAATTGGGGCAGTTCTGGGTCATTTTGGGGGACTTTTTGGGGAAGTTTTGGGTCATTTTGGGTCTTTTGGAGGGCTTGGGGAAACACTTGATGCAAATGATGGAAATGCGATTAATTAACGCTGATGGACTCTGCTTTTCATGCAAATGAAGTTTATTGCAAGGGAATGAATAAGATTTAATTGATTCACGCCTGTATTTATGCCAAAAAATGATGAATATTCACCGACTATACGCAAATGAGGTTGGAGTGTGGATGTTGGTGTTAGGCCACGCCCCTTTTGATTCAAACAAGGCCCCGTGATCACTGGGTGTGGCCACGCCCTTTATTGCTAATCAGGACAAATAGTGCGTCAGCCCAAAATCCCCCAAATTCACCCCAAAATCCACTTCATATCCCCCTAAACCGCTCAGGGACACCCCAAAATCCCCCAAATTCACCCCAAAATCCACTTCAGGTGCCCCTAAACCCCTCAGGGATCCCCAAAATCCACCAAATTCACCCCACAATCCCCCATATTCTACCTGGGACCCCCATCATCCCTACATTTCCCCCCAAAGCCCTCAGATCGCCTCAAAACCCACTGCGTTAGCGCCACCTAGTGGCCGGGAGGTCTCAGTGCCTGCCGGGCTAGAGCCAGGCCGAGCAGGAGCTGCGCATGCGCCGCCTGCTGGGGGAGGAGTCGCCCGTCAGGCCACGCCCCTGGGGGCGGGGCCGCGGCTGCTATGCAAATGAGGCGGCCTTAGATGGGAAAAATGAGCAACTATGGAAAAGATGGCTGACAATGGAGGAAAATGCGGTTTTTAGGGGGGAAAAGGGGGATCTGGGGGCAGTTTGGGGGGATTTGGGGAAAATTGGGGCAGTTCTGGGTCATTTTGGGGACTTTTTGGGGAAGTTTTGGATCATTTTGGGTCTTTGGAGGGCTTGGGGAAACACTTGATGCAAATGATGTAAATGCGATTAATTAACGCTGATGGACTCCACTTTTCATGCAAATGAAGTTTATTGCAAGGAAATTAATAAGATTTAATTGAATCATGCCTGTATTTGCCAAAAAAATGATGAATATCACCGACTATACGCAAATGAGGTTGAGTGTGGATGTTGGTGTTAGCCACCGCCCTTTTGATTCAAACAAGGCCCCGTGAATCACTGGGTGTGTCCACGCCCCTTTACTGCTAATCAGGACAAAATATGGTCAGCCCAAAACCCCAACTTCACCCAAAATCCTGCCTCAGATCTTCTAAACCCCTCAGGACCCCCAATCCCCAATGTCACCAAAATCCTGCTCAGATCCTTCTAAACCCATCAGGGACGCCCAAAAATCCCCAAATTCACCCCAAAATCCTGCTCAGATACCCCTAAAGCCCTTAGGGACCCCGAAAATCCCCCAAATTCACCCCAAAATCCACTTCAGGTGCCCCTAAACCCCTCAGGGATCCCCAAAATCCACCAAATTCACCCTACAATCCCCCATATTCTACCTGGGACCCCCATCATCCCCTACATTTCCCCCCAAAGCCCTCAGATCGCCTCAAAACCCACTGCGTTAGCGCCACCTAGTGGCCGGGAGGTCTCAGTGCCTGCCGGGCTAGAGCCAGGCCGAGCAGGAGCTGCGCATGCGCCGCCTGCTGGGGGAGGAGTCGCCCGTCAGGCCACGCCCTGGGGGCGGGGCCGCGGCCGCTATGCAAATGAGGCCGCCTTAGATGGGAAAAATGAGCAAATATGGAAAAGATGGCTGAAAATGGAGGAAAATGCGGTTTTTAGGGGGGAAAAGGGGGATCTGGGGGCAGTTTGGGAGATTTGGGGAAAATTGGGGCAGTTCTGGGTCATTTTGGGGACTTTTTGGGGACTTTTTGGGGAAGTTTTGGGTCTTTTGGAGGGCTTGGGGAAACACTTGATGCAAATGATGGAAATGCGATTAATTAACGCTGATGGACTCTGCTTTTCATGCAAATGAATTTTATTGCAAGGGAATGAATAAGATTTAATTGAATCACGCCTGTATTTATGCAAATAAATGATGAATATTCACCGACTAGACGCAAATGAGGTTTGAGTGTGGATGTTGGTGTTAGGCCACGCCCCTTTTGATTCAAACAAGGCCCCGTGATCACGGCTGTGCCACGCCCTTTATGCTAATCAGGACAAATATGGTCAGCCCCCAAAATCCCCCAAATTCAACCCCAAATCCACTTCAGATCCCCCTAAACCGCTCAGGGACACCCAAAATCCCTCAAATTCACCCCAAAATCCACTTCAGGTGGCCCTAAACCCCTCAGGAATCCCCAAAATCCACCAAATTCACCCCACAATCCCCCATATTCTACCTGGGACCCCCATCATCCCCTACATTTCCCCCCAAGGCCCTCAGATCGCCTCAAAACCCACTGCGTTAGCGCCACCTAGTGGCCGGGAGGTCTCAGTGCCTGCCGGGCTAGAGCCAGGCCGAGCAGGAGCTGCGCATGCGCCGCCTGCCGGGGGAGGAGTCGCCCGTCAGGCCACGCCCCTGGGGGCGGGGCCGCGGCCGCTATGCAAATGAGGCGGCCTTAGATGGAAAAAAAAATGAGCAACTATGGAAAAGATGGCTGAAAATGGAGGAAATAGCGGTTTTTAGGGGGAAACGGGGGATCTGGGGGCAGTTTGGGGGGATTTGGGGAAAATTGGGGCAGTTCTGGGTCATTTTGGGGACTTTTTGGGGAAGTTTTGGGTCATTTTGGGTCTTTTTGGAGGGCTTGGGGAAACACTTGATACAAATGATGGAAATGCGATTAATTACCGCTGATGGACTCTGCTTTTCATGCAAATGAAGTTTATTGCAAGGGAATGAATAAGATTTAATTGAATCACGCCTGTATTTATGCAAAAAAATGATGAATATTCTCCGACTATACGCAAATGAGGTTGGAGTGTGGATGTTGGTGTTAGGCCACGCCCCTTTTGATTCAAACAAGGCCCCGTGATCACTGGGTGTGGCCACGCCCTTTATGCTAATCAGGGACAAATATGGTCAGCCCAAAACCCCCCAAATTCACCCCAAAATCCTGCTCAGATCTTCTAAACCCCTCAGGGACCCCCAAAATCCCCCAAATTCACCCCAAAATCCACTTCAGATCCCCCTAAACCGCTCAGGGACACCCAAAATCCCCCAAATTCACCCCAAAATCCACTTCAGGTGCCCCTAAACCCCTCAGGGATCCCCAAAATCCACCAAATTCACCCCACAATCCCCCATATTCTACCTGGGACCCCCATCATCCCCTACATTTCCCCCCAAAGCCCTCAGATCGCCTCAAAACCCACTGCGTTAGCGCCACCTAGTGGCCGGGAGGTCTCAGTGCCTGCCGGGCTAGAGCCAGGCCGAGCAGGAGCTGCGCATGCGCCGCCTGCTGGGGGAGGAGTCGCCCGTCAGGCCACGCCCCTGGGGGCGGGGCCGCGGCCGCTATGCAAATGAGGCGGCCTTAGATGGGAAAAATGAGCAACTATGGAAAAGATGGCTGAAAATGGAGGAAAATGCGGTTTTTAGGGGGGAAAAGGGGGATCTGGGGGCAGTTTGGGGGGATTTGGGGAAAATTGGGGCAGTTCTGGGTCATTTTGGGGACTTTTTGGGGAAGTTTTGGGTCATTTTGGGTCTTTTGGAGGGCTTGGGGAAACACTTGATGCAAATGATGGAAATGCGATTAATTAACGCTGATGGACTCTGCTTTTCATGCAAATGAAGTTTATTGCAAGGGAATGAATAAGATCTAATTGAATCACGCCTGTATTTATGCAAATAAATGATGAATATTCACCGACTATACGCAAATGAGGTTGGAGTGTGGATGTTGGTGTTAGGCCACGCCCCTTTTGATTCAAACAAGGCCCCGTGATCACTGGGTGTGGCCACGCCCTTTATGCTAATCAGGGACAAATATGGTCAGCCCAAAACCCCCCAAATTCACCCCAAAATCCTGCTCAGATCCTTCTAAACCCCTCAGGGACCCCCAAAATCCCCCAAATTCACCCCAAAATCCACTTCAGATCCCCTAAACCGCTCAGGGACACCCAAAATCCCCCAAATTCACCCCCAAAATCCACTTCAGGTGCCCCTAAACCCCTCAGGGATCCCCAAAATCCACCAAATTCACCCCACAATCCCCCATATTCTACCTGGGACCCCCATCATCCCCTACATTTCCCCCCAAAGCCCTCAGATCGCCTCAAAACCCACTGCGTTAGCGCCACCTAGTGGCCGGGAGGTCTCAGTGCCTGCCGGGCTAGAGCCAGGCCGAGCAGGAGCTGCGCATGCGCCGCCTGCTGGGGGAGGAGTCGCCCGTCAGGCCACGCCCCTGGGGGCGGGGCCGCGGACGCTATGCAAATGAGGCGGCCTTAGATGGGAAAAATGACCAACTATGGAAAAGATGGCTGAAAATGGAGGAAAATGCGGTTTTTAGGGGGGAAAAGGGGGATCTGGGGGCAGTTTGGGGGGATTTGGGGAAAATTGGGGCAGTTCTGGGTCATTTTGGGGACTTTTTGGGGAAGTTTTGGGTCATTTTGGGTCTTTTGGAGGGCTTGGGGAAACACTTGATGCAAATGATGGAAATGCGATTAATTAACGCTGATGGACTCTGCTTTTCATGCAAATGAAGTTTATTGCAAGGGAATGAATAAGATCTAATTGAATCACGCCTGTATTTATGCAAATAAATGATGAATATTCACCGACTAGACGCAAATGAGGTTGGAGTGTGGATGTTGGTGTTAGGCCACGCCCCTTTTGATTCAAACAAGGCCCCGTGATCACTGGCTGTGGCCACGCCCTTTATGCTAATCAGGACCAAATATGGTCAGCCCAAAATCCCCCAACTCACCCCAAATCCTGCTCAGATCCTTCTAAACCCCCTCAGGGACCCCAAAATCCCCCAAAATTCACCCCAAAATCCCACTTTTCAGATCCCCCTAAACCGCTCAGGAACCAAATCCCCAAATTCACCCCAAAATCCACTCAGTCCCCTAAACCCCTCAGGGATCCCCAAAATCCACCCCAAATTCACCCCACAATCCCCATATTCTACCTGCGGACCCCCCATCATCCCTACATTTCCCCCCAAAGCCCTCAGATTGCCTCAAAACCCACTGCGTTAGCGCCACCTAGTGGCCGGGAGGTCTCAGTGCCTGCCGGGCTAGAGCCAGGCCGAGCAGGAGCTGCGCATGCGCCGCCTGCTGGGGAGGAGTCGCTCGTCAGGCCACGCCCCTGGGGGCGGGGCCGCGGCCGCTATGCAAATGAGGCGGCCTTAGATGGGGAAAATGACCAACTATGGAAAAGATGGCTGAAAATGGAGGAAAATGCGGTTTTTAGGGGGGAAAAGGGGGATCTGGGGGCAGTTTGGGGGGATTTGGGGAAAATTGGGGCAGTTCTGGGTCATTTTGGGGACTTTTTGGGAAAGTTTTGGGTCATTTTGGGTCTTTTGAAGGGCTTGGGGGAACACTTGATGCAAATGATGGAAATGCGATTAATTAACGCTGATGGACTCTGCTTTTCATGCAAATGAAGTTTATTGCAAGGGAAAGAATAAGATCTAATTGAATCACGCCTGTATTTATGCAAATAAATGATGAATATTCACCGACAATACGCAAATGAGGTTGGAGTGTGAATGTTGGTGTTAGGCCACGCCCCTTTTGATTCAAACAAGGCCCCGTGATCACTGGGTGTGGCCACGCCCTTTATGCTAATCAGGGACAAATATGGTCAGCCCAAAACCCCCCAAATTCACCCCAAAATCCTGCTCAGATCCTTCTAAACCCCTCAGGGACCCCCAAAATCCCCCAAATTCACCCCAAAATCCACTTCAGATCCCCCTAAACCGCTCAGGGACACCCAAAATCCCCCAAATTCACCCCAAAATCCACTTCAGGTGCCCCTAAACCCCTCAGGGATCCCCAAAATCCACCAAATTCACCCCACAATCCCCCATATTCTACCTGGGACCCCCATCATCCCCTACATTTCCCCCCAAAGCCCTCAGATCGCCTCAAAACCCACTGCGTTAGCGCCACCTAGTGGCCGGGAGGTCTCAGTGCCTGCCGGGCTAGAGCCAGGCCGAGCAGGAGCTGCGCATGCGCCGCCTGCTGGGGGAGGAGTCGCCCGTCAGGCCACGCCCTGGGGGCGGGGCCGCGGCCGCTATGCAAATGAGGCCGCCTTAGATGGGAAAAATGAGCAAATATGGAAAAGATGGCTGAAAATGGAGGAAAATGCGGTTTTTAGGGGGGAACGGGGGATCTGGGGGCAGTTTGGGGGGATTTGGGGAAAATTGGGGCAGTTCTGGGTCATTTTGGGGACTTTTTGGGGAAGTTTTGGGTCATTTTGGGTCTTTTGGAGGCCTTGGGGAAACACTTGATGCAAATGATGGAAATGCGATTAATTAACGCTGATGGACTCTGCTTTTCATGCAAATGAAGTTTATTGCAAGGGAATGAATAAGATTTAATTGAATCACGCCTGTATTTATGCAAATAAATGATGAATATTCACCGACTAACGCAAATGAGGTTGGAGTGTGGATGTTGGTGTTAGGCCACGCCCCTTTTGATTCAAACAAGGCCCCGTGATCACTGGGTGTGGCCACGCCCTTTATGCTAATCAGGGACAAATATGGTCAGCCCAAAACCCCCCAACTTCACCCCAAAATCCTGCTCAGATCCTTCTAAACCCCTCAGGGACCCCCAAAATCCCCCCAACTTCACCAAAAAATCCTGCTCAGATCCTTCTAAACCCCTCAGGGACCCCCAAAATCCCCCAAATTCACCCCAAAATCCACTTCAGATCCCCCTAAACTGCTCAGGGACACCCAAAATCCCCCAAATTCACCCCAAAATCCACTTCAGGTGCCCCTAAACCCCTCAGGGATCCCCAAAATCCACCAAATTCACCCCACAAT
Organism: Eopsaltria australis; assembly: GCA_034509425.1. Taxonomy (NCBI): domain Eukaryota; kingdom Metazoa; phylum Chordata; class Aves; order Passeriformes; family Petroicidae; genus Eopsaltria; species Eopsaltria australis. Next base: position 5,003 of record JAVTVJ010002811.1, on the reverse strand, counting down.
CCCCCATATTCTACCTGGGACCCCCATCATCCCCTACATTTCCCCCCAAAGCCCTCAGATCGCCTCAAAACCCACTGCGTTAGCGCCACCTAGTGGCCGGGAGGTCTCAGTGCCTGCCGGGCTAGAGCCAGGCCGAGCAGGAGCTGCGCATGCGCCGCCTGCTGGGGGAGGAGTCGCCCGTCAGGCCACGCCCCTGGGGGCGGGGCCGCGGCCGCTATGCAAATAAGGCGGCCTTAGATGGGGAAAATGAGCAAATATGGAAAAGATGGCTGAAAATGGAGGAAAATGCGGTTTTTAGGGGGGAAACGGGGGATCTGGGGGCAGTTTGGGGGGATTTGGGGAAAATTGGGGCAGTTCTGGGTCATTTTGGGGACTTTTTGGGGAAGTTTTGGGTCATTTTGGGTCTTTTGGAGGGCTTGGGGAAACACTTGATGCAAATGATGGAAATGCGATTAATTAACGCTGATGGACTCTGCTTTTCATGCAAATGAAGTTTATTGCAAGGGAATGAATAAGATCTAATTGAATCACGCCTGTATTTATGCAAATAAATGATGAATATTCACCGACTATACGCAAATGAGGTTGGAGTGTGGATGTTGGTGTTAGGCCACGCCCCCTTTGATTCAAACAAGGCCCCGTGATCACTGGGTGTGGCCACGCCCTTTATGCTAATCAGGGACAAATATGGTCAGCCCAAACCCCCCAAATTCACCCCAAAATCCTGCTCAGATCCTTCTAAACCCCTCAGGGACACCCAAAATCCCCCAAATTCACCCCAAAATCCACTTCAAGATCCCCTAAACCTCTCAGGGACACCCAAAATCCCCCAAATTCACCCCAAAATCCACTTCAGGTGCCCCTAAACCCCTCAGGGATCCCCAAAATCCACCAAATTCACCCCACAATCCCCCATATTCTACCTGGGACCCCCATCATCCCCTACATTTGCCCCCAAAGCCCTCAGATCGCCTCTAAACCCACTGCGTTAGCGCCACCTAGTGGCCGGGAGGTCTCAGTGCCTGCCGGGCTAGAGCCAGGCCGAGCAGGAGCTGCGCATGCGCCGCCTGCTGGGGGAGGAGTCGCCCGTCAGGCCACGCCCCTGGGGGCGGGGCCGCGGCCGCTATGCAAATGAGGCGGCCTTAGATGGAAAAAATGAGCAACTATGGAAAAGATGGCTGAAAATGGAGGAAAATGCGGTTTTTAGGGGGGAAACGGGGGATCTGGGGGAAGTGTGGGAGGATTTGGGGAAAATTGGGGCAGTTCTGGGTCATTTTGGGGACTTTTTGGGGAAGTTTTGGGTCATTTTGGGTCTTTTGGAGGGCTTGGGGAAACACTTGACGCAAATGATGGAAATGCGATTAATTAACGCTGATGGACTCTGCTTTTCATGCAAATGAAGTTTATTGCAAGGGAATGAATAAGATTTAATTGAATCACGCCTGTATTTATGCAAAAAATGATGAATATTCACCGACTAGACGCAAATGAGGTTGGAGTGTGGATGTTGGTGTTAGGCCACGCCCCTTTTGATTCAAACAAGGCCCCGTGATCACTGGGTGTGGCCACGCCCTTTATGCTAATCAGGGACAAATATGGTCAGCCCAAAATCCCCATTAAATTCACCCCCCAAATCCTGCTCAGATCCTTCTAAACCCCTCAGGCGACCCCAAAATAACCCCCAACTTCACCCCAATCCTTGCTCAGATCCTTCTAACCCCTCAGGACCCCCACCAAAAAATCCCCCAAATTCACCCCAAAATCCACTTAATCCCCCCTAAACGCTCAGCGGACACCCAAAATCCCCCAAATTCACCCCAAAATCCACCTCAGGTGCCCCTAAACCCCTCAGCGATCCCCAAAATCCACCAAATTCACCCCACAATCCCCCATATTCTACCTGGGACCCCCATCATCCCCTACATTTCCCCCCAAAGCCCTCAGATCGCCTCAAAACCCACTGCGTTAGCGCCACCTAGTGGCCGGGAGGTCTCAGTGCCTGCCGGGCTAGAGCCAGGCCGAGCAGGAGCTGCGCATGCGCCGCCTGCTGGGGAGGAGTCGCTCGTCAGGCCACGCCCCTGGGGGCGGGGCCGCGGCCGCTATGCAAATGAGGCGGCCTTAGATGGGAAAAATGAGCAAATATGGAAAAGATGGCTGAAAATGGAGGAAATTGCGGTTTTTAGGGGGGAAAAGGGGGATCTGGGGGAAGTTTGGGGGGATTTGGGGAAAATTGGGGCATTTCTGGGTCATTTGCGGACTTTGGGAAGTTGGCGTCATTTTGGGTCTTTTGGAGGGCTTGGGGAAACACTTGATGCAAATGATGGAAATGCGATTAATTAACGCTGATGGATTCTGCTTTTCATGCAAATGAAGTTTATTGCAAGGGAATGAATAAGATTTAATTGAATCACGCCTGTATTTATGCAAAAAAATGATGAATATTCACCGACTATACGCAAATGAGGTTGGAGTGTGGATGTTGGTGTTAGGCCACGCCTCTTTTGATTCAAAGAAAGCCCCGTGATCACTGGGTGTGGCCACGGCCTTTATGCTAATGAGGGACAAATATGGTCAGCCCAAACCCCCCAACTTCACCCCCAAAAATCCTGCTCAGATCCTTCTTTAAACCCCTCAGGACCCAAAATCCCCATTAAATTCACCCCAAAATCCACTTCAGATCCCCCTAAACCCCTCAGGGATGCCCAAAATCCCCCAAATTCACCCCAAAATCCACTTCAGGTGCTCCTAAACCCCTCAGGGATCCCCAAAATCCACCAAATTCACCCCACAATCCCCCATATTCTACCTGGGACCCCCATCATCCCCTACATTTCCCCCAAAGCCCTCAGATCGCCTCAAAACCCACTGCGTTAGCGCCACCTAGTGGCCGGGAGGTCTCAGTGCCTGCCGGGCTAGAGCCAGGCCGAGCAGGAGCTGCGCATGCGCCGCCGGCTGGGGGAGGAGTCGCCCGTCAGGCCACGCCCCTGGGGGCGGGGCCGCGGACGCTATGCAAATGAGGCGGCCTTAGATGGGAAAAAATGAGCAACTATGGAAAAGATGGCTGAAAATGGAGGAAAATGCGGTTTTTAGGGGGGAAACGGGGGATCTGGGGGCAGTTTGGGGGGATTTGGGGAAAATTGGGGCAGTTCTGGGTCATTTTGGGGACTTTTTGGGGCAGTTTTGGGTCATTTTGGGTCTTTTGGAAGGCTTGGAAAAACACTTGATGCAAATGATGGAAATGCGATTAATTTACGCTGATGGACTCTGCTTTTCATGCAAATGAAGTTTATTGCAAGGGAATGAATAAGATTTAATTGAATCACGCCTGTATTTATGCCCAAAAATGATGAATATTCACCGACTAGACGCAAATGAGGTTGGAGTGTGGATGTTGGTGTTAGGCCACGCCCCTTTTGATTCAAACAAGGCCCCGTGATCACTGGGTGTGGCCACGCCCTTTATGCTAATCAGGGACAAATATGGTCAGCCCAAAACCCCCAACTTCACCCCAAAATCCTGCTCAGATCCTTCTAAACCCCTCAGGGACCCCCAAAATCCCCCAAATTCACCCCAAAATCCTGCTCAGATCCTTCTAAACCCCTCAGGGACCCCAAAAATCCCCCGAAATTCACCCCAAAATCCACTTCAGATCTCCCTAAACCTCTCTGGGACCCCCAAAATCCCCCAAATTCACCCCAAAATCCACTTCAGGTGCCCCTAAACCCCTCAGGGATCCCCAAAATCCAGCAAATTCACCCCACAATCCCCCATATTCTACCTGGGACCCCCATCATCCCCTACATTTCCCCCCAAAGCCCTCAGATCGCCTCAAAACCCACTGCTTTAGCGCCACCTAGTGGCCGGGAGGTCTCAGTGCCTGCCGGGCTAGAGCCAGGCCGAGCAGGAGCTGCGCATGCGCCGCCTGCTGGGGGAGGAGTCGCCCGTCAGGCCACGCCCCTGGGGGCGGGGCCGCGGACGCTATGAAAATGAGGCGGCCTTAGATGGGAAAAATGACCAACTATGGAAAAGATGGCTGAAAATGGAGGAAAATGCGGTTTAGGGGAGGGAAACGGGGGATCTGGGGGGCAGTTTGGTGAGGATTGCGGGAAAAATTCGGGCGTTTGGGCATTTGCGGACTTTTTGGCGAAAACTTTTGCGGTCATTTGCGGTCTTTGGAGGGCCTTGGGGCAAACACTTGATGCCGCAAATGATGGAAATGCGATTAATTAACGCTGATGGACTCTCTTTTCATGCAAATGAAGTTTATTGCAAGGCGAATGAATAAGATTTAATTGAGGATCACGCCTTTATGCCAAAAAATGATGAATATTCACCGACTAGACGCAAATGAGGGTTGGAGTTGGATGTTGGTGTTAGGCCACGCCCCTTTTGCATTCCAAACAAGGCCCCGTGATCAACTGGTGTGGCCACGCCTTATGCTAATCCAGACAAATATGCCGTCAGCCCAAAACCCCCCCAAATCACCCCAAAATCCTTGCTCAGATCTCCCTAAACCCCTCAGGGACCCCCCAAAATCCCCCAAATTCACCCCAAAATCCACTTCAGATCCCCCTAAACCGCTCAGGGACACCCAAAATCCCCCAAATTCACCCCAAAATCCACTTCAGGTGCCCCTAAACCCCTCATGGATCCCCAAAATCCACCAAATTCACCCCACAATCCCCCATATTCTACCTGGGACCCCCATCATCCCCTACATTTCCCCCAAAAGCCCTCAGATCGCCTCAAAACCCACTGCGTTAGCGCCACCTAGTGGCCGGGAGGTCTCAGTGCCTGCCGGGCTAGAGCCAGGCCGAGCAGGAGCTGCGCATGCGCCGCCTGCTGGGGGAGGAGTCGCCCGTCAGGCCACGCCCCTGGGGGCGGGGCCGCGGCCGCTATGCAAATGAGGCGGCCTTAGATGGGGAAAAATGAGCAACTATGGAAAAGATGGCTGAAAATGGAGGAAAATGCGGTTTTTAGGGGGGAAAAGGGGGATCTGGGGG
>JAVTVJ010002810.1:0-122056 GCA_034509425.1 Eopsaltria australis | reverse complement strand
GAAGGGGCTCATTAAAAGGAGATGCTGGGAATTGAGCTGTGCTGCTGGTGGGAGTTCCAGCCCCAAACCTAGACAGTCAAAGGTCCTTGTGCCTCTGCTGCTGTCAGGCTGGGAGCTGATGGGTGGTTGTTTGCAGAGTCGAGGCACACAGAGGGTTTCACCTGACCTGAAGGTGCTGATGAGAAGCAGATAAGAAGTAGAAGGGTTGTCCTGCACTGTCTGCTCTGCCCTGGTCTGTGTGGTCACAGCATCTCTCACATCTGGGGCTGCAGAGACTTCTTCCTTCTGTGTGTGCTTCAGCAGCAGCTTTGGGAGGCCTGGCTTGGAGTCTCAGAGAGCAGGAAATGTGAGGGAGGTGATAATGAAGGGTTTGACCATGAGCTGTTCCTCCCCGTCCAGCCCCAGAGAGGCACTGGGCAGAAGAGGGGGTCACCTCACCCTGGATATCCATCTGCACCTGCACAAGGTGATATCCAGCATCGCTCTAGGGGCAGAGATGGGAGAACAATGGAGAGGGTTTTGGAGCCTGCACAAGAGATGTGAAAGTCGGTGTTGGTTGCTGATGAGAGGGGATGTGATGTCTGGGACTGGGCTGGAGCCTTTCCTTGTGTCTCCCTGGGGATCAGTTTGGTTTGGTTCTATCATCATCCCATGCAGGCATGGACAAAGCTGGGCTGCTGAGCTGTCCCTCAGTTCATGTCCCAGGTGTCTCAGAGCAGAAGGGACCTGCTGGATCACAGTCTGTTATAAACTCCCAAGGGAGAGCTAACACAGAAGGGGTGCTGGATGTCCTATCACAGAACATTCTGGAAGCAGGTGGCTGCACTGGTACGTGAAGAATTTGCAGTGCAGCTGCCTTTTACAGGAAGCATCTCCTGTTCCTAGAAAACTCTGGGATGATAAATCCCGTGTGGCAAGACAAAGGCTTTCAGGGATCTGTCAGGATAGCTCTGTTGCCTGTCACAGCCCATCTCTGCTGCAGCTGGCCTGTGATGGCATTTCTGAGAAATAAATATTCTATGCATAAAGGATGCTCTGCATTCCTCCTGACTTCACTTTGAAGTAATGGAGGAACGGAGGATTGGAGTGGGATTTTCTCAGTGTTTTTAACTGAGGGATAAGGAAGGAAGAGACATGAGTTTTCCAGCTAAATGCCTTAAGTCAGTCATTTAAGCCTGAACAGCTGAGGCTGTGCTGTTGGAAAGATGGGCTGGGCACTTGTCCTTTATTGGGTTTTGGTGATAGTTACACCTTTCAATAATTGAATTTTGATTCAGGTATGAAGAAGCACAATGCATGAAGTAGTTGTGCCTGAACTTTAGAGTGTTTTAGTCTTCTTTTCCAATGACTTTACCTAGGCATAGGCATGGGGTATTAGCTCCTGGCTGTGCAGTTGTCAGGAAAATCCTCTTCCAGCTTCCACCATTTTGGGTGTGTGTGACTGTGGTGTTCCTGTTTCTCTTGCCTTTGGAAGGCACAACCTTCAAAGAAACTCATCATGTGTGCAAAAGCATTTTAAGCTTTTAGCATCCATCCAGTAGAAGCTAAACACTGGGAAAAGCAATCTCTTTTTTTTCTTTCCTTTGCTAATGCTCAGTCACATTGGACTTTGCATAGGAGCAAGGCGTGCTGTTGTCCTAGCAGCAAGTCAGGGTGTGGGTTTGTCTGGATGAATTGGAGCAAGAAGTGGCTTGCTCTTGGGTCACCCCAGCCCTCTACAGCTCTAGGCTGGGGCAGAGGGGCTGGGAAAGGCCCTGGGGATGCTGGTGCTGGGGACAGCTCTGGGCCCCTCAGCACAGCAGAGACATTGAGGGGCTGGAGCGTGTCCAGGGCAGGGAACGGAGCTGGGAAGGGGCTGGAGCCCCAGGAGAGGCTGAGGGAGCTGGGAAAGGGCTGAGCCTGGAGCAAAGGAGGCTCAGGGGGGACCTTGTGGCTCTGCACAAGTCCCTGCCAGGAGGGGGCACAGGGGGGTCGGGCTCTGCTGCCAGGGAACAGGGACAGGAGGAGAGGGAACGGCCTCAGGCTGGGCCAGGGGAGGCTCAGGGTGGATATTGGGAAAATTCCTTCATGGAACAGGCTGTCAATCCCTGGCACAGCTGCCCAGGGCAGTGTTGGAGTCCCCATCCCTGGAGGGGTTTAAAAGCCCTGTGGATGTGGCACTTGGGGACATGGGTCAGTGGTGTCCTGGGCAGTGCTGGGGAAATGGTTGGACTTGATGGTCTTGGAGGGCTTTTCCAATCTAAACAATTGCGTAATTTGATGATTCTGTAAGAATTATTTTAGGAAGATCTCTTCATGGGCAGCAGTTTTGCCATAAGGTTGCTGTGCCAGCTTGTCTTTGCCCAGAAGCCCCAGCTCCTCACTTCAGGGAATGGTGTTTGTTTGGGGGGCTGCATTCCCTTGGCTTGGCTGGGACGCAGGTGGGTCTCACCCCAGGGGAGGAGCCGTGTGAAGTTGTCCTGCAGTGCTGTCTTGGCACTGCCAGGCTGCTGCAGTGCAGGATCTGGAGAGCTTTTGGTGTGGAGGGGAATGGCTGGAGCCTCCTCCCTTGGGGAGGATGTGCATGTGGGGTCCTCTCACCCAGCCTGCAGTGAGCTGATGGAAATGCATCTCTGTCCTGTGTGTCTGTGGTCTTCTCATCACAGATTCACTGTTTCCTAAATCATTTTAGTTGCAAGTTCCGCTCTCCTGTTGCCTCCCAACCCAAAGTGGGTTCTTTCTCCATTGCTGTTCTTCGTCTATCAAACTCACCACTTGTTTCCACAAGTTCAACAAGCCTGGAGCACCTTTGGGAGAAAGGGAATGAGCCTACAAGTGTCATAAAAAATGCTTGTTCTTATTACTTGCTGATGAAGGGTAAAACTATATAATTGCAAAAAAACTGTATAATCTTGCTAGAGCAAGAATCCCATTTATATCACCCTTAATAACAACTATTAATAATAATTACACATTACAGTAATGCTGATAATTACTAAGTTATAATAAGCAGTTTGCACATCTATTGACTTTTTCTGCTGATGGTTCCTTCTTTAATGGTCATAGTAATGAGCACAACATGGGCTCTGTAAAATCATAGGATGATTTAAGTCAGAAGGGACCTTCAGGATCCTGTAGTTCTACCCCCTTGCCATGGGCAGGGACATCTTCCACTGCACCAGGTTGCTCCAAGTCCCATCCAACCTGGCCTTGAACACTTTCAGGGGTAGGAAAGATTTGGAAGGTGATTTTCAGACCCCCAAGACTTAAAAACTTTGCTTTGACAAAGTAGAGGGGAGGGAATGGGGAAGCAGAAAAAAAAAATGCAAATTTGAGGTTGGTCTCTATTAGTTATGATTAGGGATGTACCTGGGGTCTGGGAGTCCTTCATGGTAGGTGCTGAGCCAACACAGAGCCAGGGGATCACTGCTTCATGAAGAGCTCTCACAAACATTTGTTTGCTCAGTGTGGAATGATGGCTTTGATGCCCTACTGTGGGTTTGGGTTTTTCTTTGAAAACCTCTTATTTGTACAAGTTTTGAGGGCGAGGCAAGGTGGGAAGCCAGCTCCAGGCACGGATCACCAGGAAGAGCAGTTTTCTTCCTGTTGAGTGATGGTTTCCTTCAGAGAGAAGTGAAAGTACCACAAGATTAATTTGTTTTAGAGTTTCCCACTATAGATCCACAGCTATCTCAAATACATGGTTTGTGTTTGTTTGCTGGACCTGGTGACTCCTGACAAACATGTTTCCTTTTCAGTTTGCCTTCTCTCCTGTTGCTGTGTGACAAAATTCTGGTGGGGAGCACCCCCAAAAAGTGAGGCATGTGGTAGTTCTTCTTCTACTTCATGTTTTATCATGGGTGTTCGAGGGGGAGCATCCCCAGAGCAGTGCCCTGGGCTTGATTTCTTCCTGCACCACCCTCAAAAAACCCTGAAATAGGCGAAAAAAAACTTTGGGCTTTGTAATTTGTGGCCTGATAAGATGGAGGATAACCTGTGATCCTGCTCACTTAATCCTGAGTGATGCCACCTGTGTCATTTGTCCCCTGCCTCATGCCATCTCCCCATGCCATCATGGGGCTTGGAGAGCCTCCTGTTCTCCAAGCTCTTTCTTTAGCACTTTCTGTTTAATAATTGGTGCTTTCCATTTGGTAATTGGCACTAATTAGTGAAAAGGGGAGAAGCATGCTCTCCTCCAGGGCTCCACACTCTCTGGGGCTCCTTCTTTCTTCTTTCTTGACTTTTTCTCTTTTTTCTTTGTCCTTTTTGATATGCCACATGATTTTTGTTCAGAAGCTAATGTGTGATATTGGTCTACGTAATGAGCCTTTTTGACAGTCTGGGCACATTTGGGAATAATTCCTCAAGCAGATGAAATCCTTAGGCCAGAACTGCTCATTCTCTGCAGTTTCCAAATGAAGCCACAATTGTTCAGAAGTCACAGAGAAGAAAATAGTTCAGGAGCTTGAAACTACATGAGCTGGGAACAGATTTATTTTTTTCCCCCTCTTCCCTTCTGGCATGTGAGTCACTCCGAATTTGCTTAGCAATTTTATACTTGTCTCAAAGCAGACTGTAAGTACCCATTCCTGATGAAGGAGAGGGTGAGGGATGAAGTTGTTGTGTCCTGCAGTGTGGTGGGAGCTCCTGTGTCTTCTCCCTCCCAGCTGCAGGGAAGGAGGAATATGACATTTACCACGAGACACCAGGCCTAGTTCTTTCCAGTCATGGAATTACAGAATATCCTGAGCTGGAAGGGACCCAGCAGGACCATCCAGTGCAGCTGCTGGCCCTGCACAGACACCCCAACAACCCCAGCCTGGGCATCCCTGAGGGCATTGTCCAGCCTCTCCTGGAGCTCTGGCAGCCTCGGGGCCGTGCCCATTCCCTGGGGAGCCTGGGCAGTGCCCAGCACCCTCTGGGGAAGAGCCTTTCCTGAAATCCAACCTGAGCCTCCCTGGCACAGCTCCAGCCACTCCCTGGCTCCTGCTCCTGTCACAGGGGGCAGAGGTCAGTGCCATGCCCAGCCCAGGTCCAGGAGCTGGTGGTTTCTTTTCTTTATGGTTACTGGCATTGAGCCCTGGAGAAGTAGGAAGAAGAGCATTATAAATCCCTTACATCTTCTACAGAGTCAATTTTCTGCAGCAAGAGGTTTTAAAAGTGAATTCTGTTGTGATCTCTGTTTCACCTTCTCACTGGACCGCTTACAGTCACACCATTAGCACAGCATTATTTACTGCCAGTGCCCTAGAGAAGCTTTTCACTTATCATCCTCTGCCTCATCCTTGTCCATTACCCCCAGCTTCTCACCCGTATCCAGCACAACTAGTGCTTTGGATTTATTAAATTAAGCATCTTAGTATGGGTTTTTTCCCTCTTGAGCGTATGCCTGGAGGATTTCAGTATTTTGGGTTTTAAGCAGGAGGCCAGGAAATATGTCTGTTGTCATTAAATGCAGGAATATTACAGAAATTGAACATTTTTTGCATGCCTGGAAGCCCAAAATGCAACCACCTAGGATTATTATGAATACTATTGGAAATGCAGACATCCAGCAAAAAACATCCTGCCCGTGGTAACCGATAGGCTTTGTCTGCTGGGTTTTTTTTTTCAATCTTTTTTATAATTACTGGGAAGTAATTCCTCACTGTCTTTTCCATCCTGCTTCCTCAGGCCCACTGTGTTCCCGGCGTGTCCCCTGAAGGGATGGAGAGCTCCTCAGTGGCATCAGCCTCCTCGGAGGCGGGGAGCAGCCGCTCCCAGGAGATCGAGGAGCTGGAGCGCTTCATCGACAGCTACGTGCTGGAATACCAGGTCCAGGGGCTGCTCACCGACAAGACCGAGGGCGACGGCGAGAGCGAGAAGACGCAGTCCCACGTCTCACAGGTGGGTGAAGAGCTCACAGTAGGGTGGGTGAGGGGCTGGTGGGTTGTAGGGTGGGTTGGGGGATGCGTGTCCTCAGCTGAAGTAGATTTTGCAGGGTTTGGATGTGAAGCAGGACGTGATAAAACGCTGGGTTTGGGGCTGCTCGCTGGTTCGGGGATGTGTTTGAGGACAGCAGTCTCCTGGTGCTGGGTTTGGGTTTTTATGGTCTCAAGCTGCATCACTGGAAGTGTTCCAGGGCAGGTTGGATGGGGCTAGGAGAAACCTGGTCTAGTGGAAGGTGTCACTGCAGGCAGGGAGTGGAATGGGATGGACTCTAAGGTCCCTTCCAAGCCAAACCATTCCATGATTCTGTATATGAAGGATTCCATCTTTATCTGGTATCAGCAATGTTTGATCTGATCTGTCTGAGCTCTCACCTGGAGCTGAGAATCTCACCCAGAGCTCTGGGCCTGTTTTATATCATGTCAATATAAAGAAATTACCAAAGGAACCTTTATAAGAATAGATTTTGATGAAGAGGTCTTTTACAATTTTAGGAACAAAGCCCTTAGAAGTGGAAGAAAATGTATTAAAAAATCTAGTGATCCAAAGTATATTTTTTTAACCTAAGGCTGGAAAATGTCTGTGTTTGAAGTGTCGCTTTGGAGGGGCTTCAGGTCAGAGAAGTTCTGCTTGTTAATGTGTCAGGTTCAAAAGTAGTATTGAATTAGAAATAAATTAAGAAGCAGAGTTTTACAACTTCTTCCAGCCTGTCCTGTGCTCTGCCAATAAGCCTGGGCTCCCTCTGCATCTTAAGGACAAAAATTTCAAATTCTCATGGCCACCCATGTATGGTTTTTGCACTAAGATCCTTGATTGCAACAACCAAATCCATCTTCCAGTTGGGGAAATGGCATGTTAGCTTTCCTTCCTGCCCTGCCCTGGAAAAAAGGAGCTGCTGGGTTTTTAATGTTGGTTCTGAGAGTGTTCCCTTTCAAGATGGCTGGGTTTTATTTTAAAAGAAAAATTCATAGTAATGAAAGATCTGAACGTTGGACCTTTTAATTAAATCACTCTTAGAGGCACCTCAAATGAAAAAGCTAAATGTGATTGTACCCCAGACCATTGATGCAGAAGTTTAATTAGGATTTATTGTGAAACTCCATCAAAATGCAGCATTTTGTATTTCTAGGGCTGTGTATTGGACAAAAAGTAAGGATGGGCTTTTTCTCTAGGTCACTTGCATTTTTCAAACCCTGTGTTAATGGATGCACCAAGAAGGAACTGCCTCTTGTCTCACAAAGGTTTTCATTTTTCAATCTCTAAGCAACAATCCGGAATTTTTCTTTCTGATTTTGTCTTCCTGTCCGGTTCTTAGCAAAGCAAGGAGTAAACACGCATGGCTGGAGTAACCCTGGTGGAAGCCAACCTGATGGAAGGTGGCACGTTCCCTCCTAATGAGAGCTAGAGAGAGAAAGATGGATTTAGGGGAAAGGCACTCAGCCGAGACCAAGGAAATTGTTTTCATCTGCAAGGTTCTGCCAGCGACTAAATCTTTAATGTTGGGCAGGTTACTTAATCTCTCTGCAGTTTGTTTCCTTATGGCTGTGATAATGTTTTCCCTGCCTGAGACTGGATGAATCCACTCACCCGTGTGCATCTGAGTTGCATGGATGGTACCACATCCCTGGACAGCTGCTCTCCTTGTCAGGAGTAGAAAGGAAAGGCACATCCTCCACACTGCTCCCAGGGGAGCTGAATCCATCACCACTTCAGAGAATCCCAAACTGTGGATATTCCCATGATGGGGATGTCCTCAACCTTGCTCCCTCCAGGAAAAAAGAGGAAAGTCAGAGGGGAAAATGCAATTTTATTTTGCTGTGGACATAATAATGAGTGAGCTTGTACCTTGAGAGACCTTTCCAGCCATGTGCTTGTACTCAAAATTGTTAAAGGAGATAGGGATAGATCTGGTAAAAGGCTCTCAAGACTGATGGCATAATGAGCCTGTCCAGGTGTGTCAGCAGAAGTGGCAGGAGAGTGATGGGCAGCTCTTTAGTGAGGGAAGATTGAGATTCCCCCACCTGTGAGCTAGAACAGGCTCTCTAATGGGGTCAGGGATCATGGGCAGTTGTGGTGATTCTTACTTTGTGGCCCCATCCGTACCTGTCAGGGAGCTTTCACGTGGTTGTTTGTATGGAACTGGCTTTTCATTTTCTTTGCACATGATCCTTGGTGATGGTACCAAGCACTGAGTGTCTCTGGAGCAGCCAAGTGCTTCCAGCAAGGAAGACCTCAGAAGTGGGGCTGGTCAGTCTCCACTTTGTTGAAGGAGTGACAAAATGGCTTTAGAATTAAACAGCATCTTTCATGTTTGTCTGGTGAAAATAGCTTTTTTTTTCTTTTTTTTCACCAGTATGATGCAACCCTTCATTTCTTCAGGCGGGAAAAAAAAAAGCAACAAATGACACCAAATTCAGTTATTTTGGTGGAGACACCTTGCTGCCCAGCCTTGGGGCAAGCTGGCCTAAGAGTCTGCTAATCCCCTATGGCCACGTATGGCAATAGCCAAACCTAGAGCTTCCTTCCTCATTGTCTGTTTTGTTTAAAATGAAAATGCAGGGTGTTTGCAGCTCAGGGCATGTATCTGTTCCTGAAGCAAACAGACTTGGGAAGAGCAGGAATTTCACAACTTTCCATGGAAGAAGTCCATGGAAATGAGTGATAAAGTCAAGTCACCCTGCTGTGTACCACACACCTGAGATTCCAAACACTGTCAGAGTCAGCAGGGAGACGTCGGGGCTGGATTTTATTGCACAGCACCATATCAAGTGCTTTCCCACAGTTGTTCTGCATCTTCCCTCTACCCACTGTCAGCGGGTGGAGCATTTCCAAGCCAAAGCCTTTGGGATCATCCTCAAAAAGGAGGGGGTGCCACACGTGTACAGCGATGCCCGCGGCTGGACGGTGTTTTCTGTGCGCTGTGGACTGACACAGCAGTTTTGCCCAGCCCAGCTATTATTTTACACAATCCCTTTTTTTATCCCTTTTGCAGTGGACGGCGGATTGTAGCGAGCAGCTTGATGGCAGCTGTTCCCCATCCCGAGGGAAGGGCTCGTCGTCTCACGAACACAACCAGGTAGGGTTTGTGTTTAGTTCCTCCTCCCCAGACCTTTGCCTTGATTTCTTGCACTGCCTCGCCTGGAGGTGCTGCCAGCTTTCCCTCTCCTGTGGAAGGGGAGATGTGTCCCTCTGCTTGGCATCCAAAAGCTTGTTCCTGCCCAAAGCATGGGAGGTGGGCAGCACCCTGATGTGCAGATGGATGCTTTGACCAGGAGCTTAAAGGGGAAAAAATAAGGAGTGTCACATTTATTCCTGCATACTTTCTTATTGCCACCTGTGCGAGGAAGCTGTTTGGAGCATCAGAGCTGGCTTGGAAGCATGAGATGCAGCTGGAATGAGGGATCTTTGTGTGGCTGGGCTTCTCTGTTGTGTGCTGCAGCACAAGGATGGTCTTACAGGGAAGAGCATTAAACAGCTGAAAGGGTGAGCTGGCAGAAGAAGCAAAGTTGCACATGCTGAGAGCCTGTGTTGGTTGTGCAGTGACAGAAGCCAGGTGTGGGTCAGTTTTGGTGCTTGGAGTGGTGTGAACATGAGTGAGGAGTATTTCCCAAGCTGGAGGTGGCTGTCCCTCCTCATGTGAGTACCCCCATGGAATAGTGTTGGGTAGGGTAGGGGTTTGTGTTTGACCATTGTCACCTGGTTTAGGACCTGCTGTGTCACCATGAGACCATCAGCTCTGTGAGAGCAGCACTTGCCTGAGGAGATGTGAGACTGAGGCATCTGAGGGAAGGGGAAACAGGATTTCCAGTTGCTGTGTCTGATGGATGTCCCACCCAGAGAAATGGCTTCAAGCTGGTGGCTTTCGTGCTCTTGCCCTGCTTGATGTCCTCCAGATTCGGTTCCATGTGTGGGGTCCACGAGGGGAAACCTGGGAGCCCCTTGCAGGGTGTACAAGAGGCTGTTCCAGTCTGAGCAGGGCATGTTGCAGCTCTCCTTTTGGGCACAGCTTCCCCCCACATGAAGCCATGTTGGAGCTTCTTGCCTGAGGGGTGGGGGCTCAGGCACATCCTCCCTGCCATGGCCCTGGATGCAGGGATGCTGGGAGCAC
Organism: Eopsaltria australis; assembly: GCA_034509425.1. Classification (NCBI taxonomy): domain Eukaryota; kingdom Metazoa; phylum Chordata; class Aves; order Passeriformes; family Petroicidae; genus Eopsaltria; species Eopsaltria australis. The sequence continues at coordinate 112,041 of JAVTVJ010002810.1, read as the reverse complement.
CTCTACCAGCACCTGCACCCAGCAAAGGCAGGGTGTTGCTGTGTAGGAAGGTGTGTGCTGAGCAGAGGCACTGCTTCGGATGAACTCCTGGAGGAGCCAGATGGAATTGTGGATTTAATTTGTTACAGCTTTGATCCGCTTCGGAATATTCAGCAGCAAAGCCTCATGCAGGCTCCCTCCCAGCACTGCAGGCAGCTGCTGGATGTTCAGCTGGGAGGCTGGCCATTTCCATCAAGCTTCCTTGGGTGGATCTGGGCCTTTCCCTGGGGAAGAAGGTCCCTGGCTCTTCACCCAAGGCTCTGCTGTCGTGCCAGTGGCTGGTGGGGACCACAGGAGGATGCAGGAGTCATGCATGGGTATTACTTTCCTGACATCGTCCATCTGCCTGGTGCCATGCACTCTTTTGTCTCAGCTCACAGAGGGGTTTTTTGGGTGGTTTTGGGGGGTTTTTTTTGGTTTTGTGATTGTTCTTTTTTTTGTTTGTTTTTTGTTTTCTTGCTGTTTTTTTTTCCCTGGGAATTGAACGTATTTGATCTCCTCCTACAGGGAGCATCTTTCCTACACACAAACACAATTCGCTGATGCCCAAGCTGCTTACCCTGTGTTTGGGCTCCCTCCCAGCCTGCAGCAGAGCTAGTAATTATCTCTCTCCATGTTTGGCTTCCTTTAACAGTGAGTAACAAATTTTCCTTGGCACCAAAGAGGAGCTGCAAGCTATTGTTCCTCTGTTCAGGCAAGCATTTCTCTCACTGTCACTGATATATGAGTGAAACGCTGCTGGTGAGGACCAGGTGCAGTTTATTACCATTCCTGGCTGTTTTCACTAGAATCTTTTGATATTTAAAAAAAAAATAATTTGTAAGATGTTTGTCTTGAATTAAAATTATCAATCACTTTTCAGACCTGCTAAGGAGGAAGCCAGCTAATTATTTTCCAGTGGAGGAAGGCGTTGGGTTTTGGGTTGTTTTTTTGTTTTGTTTTGTTTGGGGTTTGTTTCATTTCATTTGGTTTTGTTTTCTTTTTTTGTTTGTTTGTTTGTTTTGATGGGGTTTTTTTGTTGCAGTTTTTTACGTATTTGAGGGCTTTGGATGGAAAATTGAATTCCTGGTTTTCCTATTGTGTTTCCATCTGAGATCTCTGCATTGCTAGTCTAAGTTGAAAAATACTTGGATGTGAGATTTCTGCTGGCTTCAGCTCCTGGGAAAATGTGGGTTATGTATCAGTGACCATGGTATGCCTCACGTGGTTCTAACCTGGCCATCAGAAAGGGCATTTATATGGAAATCTAGGTTAGTCCTGGAAATATATTCAGCATGTGGTTCATTTTCTGTGAAAACAGAGTAGTCCAGGCTTGCATTTTCAGAAGTAATTGGCTTCCTAAAGGTTATAGGGAAATAGAGAGAGAAGATGACTTTCCCATGCCTGAAAATTCCCCTATGCATCCCTGAGTACTTGCTGCCTTTGAAATTCTGGGCTGTACAATCCAGCAAGGTTAAGGAAAATAAAAGAAAGACTTTTTTTTTTTTGTGTGTGTGTGTGTGTGTGTGTATGTGTGTGTGTGTTAGTTACACATTTATTTATAGTGTGTGTGTATATAAGCATCTACTGGTTGTTGTATGAGTGTGGGGCTGAGGGGAATTAATGAATAAAATATAATTTAAGGGTAAAAATTAGGTGTCTTGATGTAACCTGCAGTCCAGGATATTCCTAAATTGCTGGTTTCTGATGTAGTGGGGTGTCTCTGGGAAAGAGCACCCCAGACTTGTCTTGCTCTTGCACTGCTTGGTGAGACTTGTATTAGCAGCTGTGTGAGGCTAGATAGATGCTAGTTCCCATAGGCTGGCAGATAGGCATCCCATTCAAACCAGTGGCTTACAAACTGAGATAATTCCCCCTGAAACCTCCTGGTCCTTCCAGTTCTGTGGGCAGGTGGCTGTGAGAAGATGGTCTGCTCATGGGGGAATCTCCTGAGATACATTTTGTGAACCCATGTGCTGAGAAAATCCAGGTCCCACAATTACATTCAGCTCATCTGTAATTGTTTCCTGCTGGGATCTCTCTGTTTGCTGCATGGCATGGCCATGCTCCACTAAACCCCCAGGAAGTTTGCTGGGTCTCACCACATGTGAGCCCCTGGGGCAAAGATCAGGTACTCAAAATATTATTTGGGCACCTTACTGCCTCTATAAAAGAGGAAGGTTTAGATAATGGAATCATTTTAATCCCTTTTATGTTTGGATTTTTTTTTCTTCTCCAAAAAGAGCCAGTGGGAAGTTTTTATATAATACTTTATTTGCATTCCCCTTGTGAGGCTGTGGCGAGTAGGAAGCTCTTTGATATGTTTCTGAGAGCAATTCATTAAATAAAAGACTTCTGGTATGGTGCATATTGAGGGAACCAGCAGAGCTCTTGGTACATGAAAGGCCTGGCAGGAGCTCCATCCCAGGCTCCCCTTATGTAAAGGGCATTAACAAAAAACAGATCAGCTCTGCGGGTTTGTGCCATTTCTCCAGGAGGTGGGAGAGGGAGAGCTGAAAATCCTCCTTCCTTCCCCCATGGTGGCTGGCTGTCACCCATCATCACCAAGCAAAAACCTGTGTTGTTGGCAGTTAGCAGGACTTGCTTCCATTCTGCTGCTTGTGTCCATGCCCCACCGGCTGCAGCAGGAACTTGGTCCGGGGTTTGGGCTCTCAGAGGCTTCTCCAGTTGATGTTCATGTTGCTGATCTACTGAGCAGTGAAGGAGCAGGCAGGGTGTGTGGATCACACCTGGATAATCCCAGACCTTGCTTGTAGCACCTTTGTCCTGTGCTCCCTGAGGAGCTGGTGGTGGAGGAGATGGCTTGGTTTGCCCTCCTGTTAAACCAGCAGAAACAGCAGCACGTGGTGGCAGGGTGGGGTGGTGGGTTTGCACTCTTGGGCCTTGACTGGAGATGATACTGCCTGGAGTAAAGAGCATCCCAGACTCTGCTTACATAGGAGTTCTGACAAGGGCCTGGAGGGACAAGGAGGAATGGCTTCCCACTGGGAAGGACAGGGTTACATGGGATATTGGAAAGGAATTCTTGTCTGTGAGGGTGGTGAGACCCTGGCACGGGGTGCCCAGAGAAGCTGTGGCTGCCCCTGGATCCCTTGAAGTGTCTAAGGCCAGGTTGGGCAAGGCTTGGAGCAACCTCACTTAGTGGAACATGTCCCTGCCCATGGCAAGGGGTGGAGTGAGTTGAGCTTTAAGGTCCTGTCATTCCTTGCCCATGTCTTGTAGTCATGGCTGGAAAAGCTGCCATGCTGCCAAAGCAAAGGCAGTAGGAGGTGAGGGGTGATATGTGAAGGCTGCCTCTTGGGTACCAAGAGATTTCAATGCACAGTGGAACTCAGTTTCAATGGAGAGCAGAAAAATCAAGTTATCTGTGCAGATTTCTTTTGTAATTGCAGATAATTTTTTATTTGCTGGTGTCAGGGCTGCCTGACTTCCTGGAATCAACCACCAGGGGATCCTCCCTGGTGGATGCTGCAGAAGCAGGTGGGAAGGGATCTGTCTTGGACAGGGGCTGTGTCACTGGGTCCAGATGAGTGAAGTTAGCAGTGAAATTGTCTTTCTGGCTTAAGCCCAGTGACATCAGCAGGCAGCATGTAATGCCCCAAATTCTTGGCTAACCAGATAAGGCTGGAGAGACAGTGTATTGGCAGAATCTCTTTGACTAAATTTGTAATTCATCTTCCCTGTGCTGGTGAACAGCTTGTGTCTCATTTGAGTTGCCCTTCCTTGGGTCCAGATCTGAAAGAAAACAAGAAGGATGACTCTGGAAGGACTTTTAGAAATTATAGAACGTTAAGGAGTTGGAATGGACCTTAAAAATCACCCATCTGCCATGGGCAGGAACACCTCCCACTACAACAGGTTGCTCAGGGCCTTAGCCAACCTGGCTGTGAACATTGCCAAGGTTGGGGCATCCACAACCTCTCTAGGCAACCTGGGTCAGTGTCTCACCACCCTCACAGTAAAAAAATTCTACCTAATATCCAGTCTAAATTCCCCCTCTTTCAATTTGTACCCATTGCTCCCTGTCCTGTCACTACAGTTGTGGATGCAGGGTCCCTGTCCAGCTTCCCTTTAGGCTCCCTTCAGATACTGGAAGGTGCTGTGAGGTCTCCACACCCTTCTCCAGGCTGAACAGCCCCAACTTTCTCAGCTTGTCTTTACAGGTGAGATGCTCCAGTCCTATTATCAACCTCATGGCCTTCTCTGGACTTGCTCCAACAGTTCCATGTTTGGGGAATATATCTGGGGTTCTCCATCTCATTGACCTGTTCGTGTCATAGCCCAGGACCAGTTTATACACAGAATTTGGCTGAGTCTGGCCACCACGTTGAGGATCTGTTGGGTGCTGACTGATCCTGCAGGGTCTGTTTTTGTGTTTCCAAAAGAAAAAGAGAAAGTGAGAGACAGACACTGGCTTTGCCAATGAGTGCACATTGGTTTTTCCCTGCCTGATGGAGAAAGAAAGTAGAAGTTTAGGTGAGGTGACCTGCCCATGATCAAAGAGGAGCTCTGAGAAAACCAGTCACTTTTCTGCCTGTAATTGCTGGGTGACGCTTCCTCGCTTAGGGAATGCAGCCTGGCTCAGTTGTGGTTGGAGAGGACTGCTGAGAGAGAAACCAAGTCCTTTAGCTGATGTGTAGGTGTGACTTTCTCTGGGATTTCTGTTTGGCCTCACGAAGCAGCTGTGCCTCTTGTGAAGCAGGCACCTGCTCGGGTGTCAGGAGGGCTGGGAGGGAGATGCTTCACTGCTTTGCTGCCTGCTTTGGAGAACTGTTGCTGCTCACTGAGGGTGAAGGGAAGTATCTTCTGGCCTGATGTCACCAGTGACTCACATGAGAGGACATCTTGTCACCCTCAATTTCCATTTGGGTAGAGAAGACCAGGTGATGCCTCTCTGCCCATTGTAGAGATTCCCACATCCTTTATTTTTGTGAGACCTGATTTACCTTTGAGGTCTCCATCTTTCCAGGTTTGGATTAAGAGGTAAGTCAGTGTTGAAGCTCCAGGCAGGGAAGGGAGGACATGAGCCATTTCCTCTGAGGCTGGGACAGGGCTTTGCTGGTGGGTTTCCATAGCATGTCTGGAGTTCTCGGTGCCATTCTGAGAGCCCTCAGTATTCCTCCTCTTCATCCTTGTGTATAAAAGAGCTATATTGCACATCCTTGGCTCCAATGGCTCTTCCAGTGTTGTCCAAAAAAACACAACCACACAGGCTTGGTCCTTTCCCAGGTAGTCCATAAATATCTTGTAAGCTTAACCTCCTACTTCCAAGTCCATCAGGTTCTTTGGTCCTCTATTGTGACACGAGTATAAATAAAACCTTACTTTCTCTGGTGGATGAAGAGCTCAAAGTGATGTTTGGTGTCCCCTCTGCAGACTGAAGAGGGCTGGGGAAGGTGGGCACAGACCTGGGAAGGGAAGGAGCAGAGCTAAAGGGGTTGGGGTTTCTGCATGACATTTTTATAACAGTTTCTGATGTTCTTACAGCTTTATGTAATACTTTGAGAAGAAAGAAGCTAGAATATTTACCCTACTAAGATATTTAGAGTAATCTTATGGGTGGTTTGTTGTTGGTTTGTTTTCTACAGGTGTATTTTGAATTATTAAAATAATTAAGCCTTTGGTTTTCTGTAGAAAACTTGGAGTGTTTTTTCTGGAATAGGTCTAGGGAGATACTTGGAGTGCAGTGCAAAAATTCTGCAGAAAAACCTCAGGAAGGGCGTTTGACACCATAGCTGTTTTCTGTTCTGACCAGGAATAAAATCAAAGCTGAGGAACCATTTGAAGGACACCCCACAACTTGCTTTAGGGGTCTCCTAGGTGCAGATGTGAGATCCTTGTGATGCTGGGGAATATCACAGAGGTTTTTGTAGGCCTGACAACTCCCCCAGCTTCCTGTTGTTTTTCCTCTGGCCCACCTGTGAATGTTGAATATTGAAATTTTTTACATATGGTAGAACATGAATTCCATCCAGAATCCACTGATATCTTCAGGACACTTAAAACTTGTGCTGCTGTCAGGGTTGATCTACATCTCTACCAGCACAGCCCACTGCACCCATACTTATCATCACTGAGAGCTACAACGTAGGTGATCACTGTGTTTCCATTTATGGCTTCTGCACTGGGGAAACTTATCTCCTTTTCCTGCAAATAGGATTTTCAAACTTGCACTGAAGCAGCAGAAAGTATTAACTCTTGAGCTGGCAAAGGCAGCAGGATTAATTAGTTCATGCCTCAAAGAGCTCGCTGCAAAGGTGAAAATTGCAGTGTAAGTGAAACATATGATTATTGCTAATTAAAATGCAAATGTTAGATTTGACAGCTAGTTTCTGAGGGAGGGCTGCTGGCAGTGGTAATGTGCATGAGCTTGGCTGTTCCTGACAAGGTGCAGAGCTTGACCAGAAGGATTGGCATGGCTTTGAGCAGCTTCTGGGAGTCAATCTTTGAAGGGGTGGCGTTTTCCCTCTCAGTCCCAAAGTATGGCTCAGAGGTCCCATCTCCTGCTGGTGAGTGTCGACCACAAATGGTAAATGGAGGAGCACAAATAAGAGCTGGGAGCAAGAGTTCAAGGCCTGTTTGGGGAATTGGGAGAGGCTGGAAGAGCCTTGGTTTTTTTGAGGGCACAGCAGAGTAACGGAGCTCGGTGATGGGGGTTTGGGTCAGCAGGAGGCACGGGGTGCAGAGCTTTGTGCCCTGACAGCTGTTTCTTCAGTGTTTGTCAGCTTTGGCAGACAATTCTGTGCCTGCAGCATGGTGGATTTGTTTAGCAGGAGTCCTGTGTGGTGGTGGTGCAGGGTGGAGGAAGAGCAGTGCCACATCTCACCAGTGCCAAGGCAGGGCTTTGTGCTGGATTCCAGCTGCCTCTGGAGTCTGGGAATGGGTTTTTATGGGCTTAGCAGTGATGCTGGTGAAGAGGTTTTGCTGCTTGGTTGTTTTATTAAGGATCAATCATTACCTGCGTGCTCCCACCCACTCCTTGAGCATCACCCATGAGGTTGGTGTGAGCAGCCCTGCTCACACAGAAGGTCTGCAGAGGGGGCCCATTTTAGCATGAAACAGCTTTATTACAGGACACAAAGCCACCAGAAATGTCTGGGATTGTTTCTGAGGGTTGTATTTTCATTCTGGAGGTTTGAATCCCCATCAGTAAGGTACCAGTAAAAAGTTGTTCATCTACTTCAATTAGTCAAATATTTGGGGGAAATACTGAGCTTGGCTGTGCTGGTGAGTTTGAACATGAGTGTATTCAGGCCATGGTCAGTTTGGACTGTTTACATCTTCAGCAGATGTTCCGACAGTTTTTATTGTAGCAATGTTATTTTTAAAACTATTTGGTTTCCGATACTAGTATCAGTGCTTGATAAAGGTGAGGAAGGTAAACAGGGCAAAAGCCCCAGGCCATGAGCTAGAGCCAGGACACAAGCTGGATTTAGTAAAATCACCTGTGATTGTGGTCTGACTGGTCTGTGCTGTATCCAGTGGCCTTTCTTGGTGGACATTGATGCATGTTGGTACCCATATCCTCATTTCTCACAAGGGTTTTATTGTGGCCAGCTGCATTTCTGAAGTTTGGAACACCTTGGGTTGTCTGCAGAATCTAAAAGTTATGTCAGCTGAATATAAGTGAATAGTTGTTATTTTCAGTGCCTTTCAAAGCAAAGGGTACATGTGCTGACCCAGTCCCACCGTAACATTGGGCACAGAAGTTTTGTATGTGTGGGTGAACAGGGTGTTCAGTGTGTAGGATACAATTAATCCTCTGAACATCAAGCAGTGAAGGTGCATTTCTCCCATCTTTTCAGTTGGTGCACATCTTCCCCATGTCAAAGGAGCTCATTTCTCATTTCTTATGATGCATACAAGGTTGACTCTTCCCCAGGGCTTCCTAAAGTGGCCTGCCTGACATCCACCAAGTCTTTTTCCCCTCCATGCCAACTGAACAATTGTGCCATTTGGTATTTCTCAGCCATTGGGAGATTCAGGTCTGGGTGTGATGAGAAGAGAAGAAGGCACTTTAACTGTCAGTGGGAATAACCACAGCCTTTCAGATGTCATTTATATACAACTTAAAAACCAGGTAATCTCCTCTTTTGAAGTCAGTACTGCAATGAATTTGAACTTCCTTGTAACTTGCTAGGTTGTAGGGTGGAAAATGTCCAGCTGGAGCAATGCAGAAACCAGCACTGGAGTGTTGTGCTTCCAGTTCCTCGTGTTGGGTGAATACTTCCATGTTTCATGTGCATCAAGGTCCATGCTGGACCACTGGGTGGCATCACCTTAGGTAGCTTAGGTTCTGCTGTGCAGTTGTCTTCCTGCCTCGTCCAAGTCAGGGGGCAGTGGTGGAGCTGAGGCGTGGTCTGTGCCCTCAAATTTAGTGGCCTGGACTTGGCTGTTGCGTTCAAAAGCAGTTTGAGTGGTGAACCCTTCTGGCTTTGAAGGCTGAGGTCACCCTTCCCTTGCCTTAGCCCATGGCAGTGTCTGCAGGACCTTGTGTAGCCCCATAAGGACGTCTGAGACATGAGAAACCCTCTGGAAGTGTCAGCTCTCAACCAATCCTAAAACACAGGCTTCCCTTTCTCTTTCCCAGATTTTCAGCATACTTGGAAGAGTTGAATATTCTGCACTTCATGATATCATGGGGTTTTAATCATTTTTGGTCACTTCAAAAGCCTTTCCCAAGCCTCTGAGCAAAGCTTTTGTAGCAATTACCTTGACAATATCCACCTTTTTTGCCAAACACCTTGTGGGGCGTTTGGATAGAGCTGGTCAGGTGGGTTATTCTGGTTTTCAGATGAGTCATTACGCCCCGAGGGCTGAACAAGAAACCTGCAGTTTGCTTGACAGCACAACAAGTGAGAGAATAAAGGAGAACATCAGGCACAGCTCCTTAAGAGACAAAAATTGTTATTTGTGTAATGTGTCTCCTGGTGAACTACAATTCTCAGCCGCATGAGTAACTGGACTCCAACAGTGGGCTGAGCAGTGGGAAAACTGACTGAGAAGTTGATTTGGGCCTGGGAATGGAATGGAATGGAATGGAATGGAATGGAATGGAATGGAATGGAATGGAATGGAATGGAATGGAATGGAACTGACCCTGAGATTAGCTCAGTGGGTCAGCACATGGTGCTAAAGGTGCTGGGTTTGATCTCTGTATGGGCCATTCACTTCAGAGCTACACTTGATGGTCCTTGTGGGTTCCTTCCACCTCAGAATATTCTTTGATTCTGTAAAACGTATAGAATGGAATGGTGTAGAATAGAACGGAGTATTTCACTTGGAAGGTACCAACCATCATCCAGTCCAACTGCCTGCTCAATTCAGGGCTGACCAAAAGTTAATGTGTGTTATTAAGGACATTGTCCAACTGTCCTTAAGCAGCTGTAGAGGATGTGGGGTTGATGAACATGCATGATTAAATCTCATGAAGATAGAGAAGGTAAGTGTTGTTTTTCCCCATGTATACAGTAGCACATTAGGGCCAAATCTTACCTTCTTCAGAGCCTTCCACAGTGTCATCCCTTTGAAATGTGTGAATGGAACATGTCAAAGGACTCAGAGGAAGCCCCACAATCAGGATGCTTGTCATGGGCATGGTTTTGTAGGCGCAGGCACGAGTGGCCTGGATGCTGGAGCTCTCCTGTCCCACCAGGGCTGGTGGTTTTGGAGTGTGTTGCCTGTGACTAAAGCAACCTGTTTGTTGTTTTCAGGAAGAGTGGGATCACAGCAGCAGTGGGAACACAGGATCCCGGCCGGGGTCAGGCTCCAGGCAGGGCTGTGGATCCAAGTCTGGCAGCCACAGGAGAAGCAGCCAGTTCAGGCAATCGACCAAGGTATAGCTGGTGGTGACATGCTGGAGCTGTGTCCTGTGCTTGCTGCTTCTTGGAGGCATCCTCCTCACAACACATTTGTGGTGTGTGTCACACGCAGGTGTGGGTGCATGTCAGCTGTGAAGACACTTCAAAAACCTGTTTAATTCACTTACAATGGGTGACCTGCTGAAGTGTGCTCAGTGCCTTAGTGTTGGGAAAGAATTCCATAGTCAGCTGTTTAAGTGCAAAGGAAATCAGGGGGTTTTTTCTCTCCTTGAAGCCCTGGAATATTTCAGTTTTGGGAGATCAAGAGATGTTTGTAATTATTTGGTGGTTGGTCTTATTAGAAGTTGAAAGATGAGTGGACAGCACATAGATGGTGTTAAATAGTGACCTTGAGTCCAACTGCTTTCTGTGTGAGCTGTCTGCAGAGCTGTATGGGGAGTTACCTTCCTACCCTGCAAAAAAACTAAGAATTCACTTTTTATATGGTTTTAAGTCCATCCTTGAACTCAGACTAGGGACCATTCCTGTTGGTTTCAGTCAGCCTGTGTCCTTCTGTGTTGTCTTGGAGTCACCCTCCATTAGGCACACGTGAGCACCAGAAGTGGAGGGCAGACTCTGAGGTTTGGAACCAGTGGTCAAAAGTCCTGGTCCCTTAATCCATTTAATCTTCCTGAAGGTTTTCAGGAAATACCTTTTCCTTCTGAGCCATGGTGTGGAGGGAGAGGACCCACAGAACCAGGTTGTATCTAGATGGTCCTTTCTGGTGGGAATGAGACTCAACATATCCTTTCCTCTTTGAGCAGGGATAATACTGTCTTCCTCAACATGTCTATATTTTTATCTGTATTTTTCATACGAAAACTTGCTGTTTTCAACAAGGAAGCCCTTAATTGGAGCCTTTTCAGACAGTTCAGTATCTATCCCATCTTTTTTTATTTTCTACTGAAGTGCAACCAGGGGTTGTAGGCAGCTGAGAAGGAGGAAATGTGGGGGAAGCTCCTCAAGCTCAGAACCGAAAAATGCTTAAGTAATATGTGCTACAGGATAGTCCCTGAATTTATAGCAGGGACCCAGGTGGCCACTTGGTGCTGTTCTGTGTGCAGTGATGATTTGACAGGGTTGCAGTTGTGCAACAAAGGGCATGATTTCATATTTGTTTTCTGGAGGATGGTAATGAGGAGCGGCAAGAGGTGGGACGCTGAGCTGGGCTTTGGAAAGCTGCTGCGTGCATGCAAATGCTGACTTTGTGGGGAATTTGCTGAAGCTGCATGCATGGTAAACAGCCAGAGTCCACGTGGGCCTGTCCCTGTTTGTGTGGGAAGCTACAGAGGCTGGGCAGCAGTGGATGGAGGTCATTTGTGCTCACAGGGGCTGCAGGACAGAGGTTGTGGGCATGCATTTAAACCACACTGTTTGCAGGATCTGCTTTACTGGATGTCTCATCTCTCAGAGTGCTGGTGTTACTCTTGAAAGCTTCTCTCTCAATTATCATTCCTAGTGAATTAATTAATTTTCAGCAGTACTAACTCCTTCTCAGTGAAAAAAGATTATCTAAAGCTGAGGGTTGGGTCACTGGGAGCTTCATGTTAAAATTGCTGATGGTTATAATTGCAGTCCTGGGGGGACTGACAGCAAGTCACTGCTTTTCTTAAATACATGCAATTTTTAATCTTTTTTTGTACCTGGATTTGAGAATTGGCTTTTTGAAGTCTTATTATTAAGTCTTGTGCTGTGAGCACTTTACTAAGCTCCCTGCAGCACAGGGCTGCAAGGCTGCTCTGTGAGCTGACATAGAAACTGGTTCTAAAGACAGGTCAAGAGGGTCTTGAAATGACTCATGACTTAATGACAAGGTGTGTTATCACTGGGCCCTGGCGCCGTCTCTGTGGAGTCTGGCTGATGCTTGGAGTGTCTCCAAGAGGTTATGGGGACATCTTCTAGGAGGACCAGGTTAGGGTGGTGAGAGGATCCAACTCCCACCTTGGACCTGCCTGACCTCCTCGCCACCTGAACTGGGTTTGTCCACAGGAAGAGGTTTCTCTTCTTTGTCTGACAGCTATGATAACATGCACGTGCGTGCTTCCATCATACTGCATTTGGATGCGAGGATTTGAAAAACTAATTCCTCTCCTTGGTGGGAGGAAATCGTGCTTACATTTGCCTAAAATAAAAAGCTCTTCTGTAACTGATCACAGGAGTTATTTTGTATTTCTGGTAGTTTGTCTCTGAGCAGAGACATGTCAACTTACAGATCGCCCGGGGTTAAAATCATGATCCATAAACCCCTTGGAGGAGACTAAAAGGGGAACAATGTGTCTGTATTTGGAGTTTCTGGTGTCTAAACTGGTTGTTGTGCTGGAAATGACTGCAGAGTGTAACCATCTGTTCACTGAGGACGCGTGTCCTGACATTGGATGGGAAAGTGTTGCACACTTTGTGAGCAGATTGAGCTCTGGGACTTCATTAAGAAATGGTCATATTTTTAATGTTTCTAGTGTCTTGGTTAATATTAATGATACTTGAAAATGACAGAAGTTAATGACAGGGAGTAGATGGACTCCACCTTCTCTAGCTTGTGTTTTGCAAGAGTGGGACCATTTGGAGTGAAATGCTCAAATAATCTGAATAAGTGCAAGATTATGAATAATCTGAATAAGAAATGTTGAGGGGGAAATTGGTGAATATGGGATTCCCTATTTGCAATGCATTCAGTCCGTCCAGACTGAGTCAAGTCTGATTTCTTGAATGGTCTTGAATGGCAAAATCCAACCTGCTTTACTTCACCTGCAAAGAGTGGAGAGGGCAGCCCTCTTTGTGCAGGGAGAACATGTGAGAGCTGATGACTGTCAAGTGGCTTGGAATACTATATGTGAGGTCTTTGCTTTAGATCCTCGTGCTTTGGGTTGTGCATTTTGACATAAGCAGCTGCACAGGAAAATTCAGGGTGTTTCGCTGTTGGCTGGAGGTTTCTTACAGCGCCCTTGGGGAAAGGCCCTGGGGGTGCTGGTGGGCTGGACGTGAGCCCAGGTGTGTCCAGGTGGGCAGGAGGCCAGTGGCCCCTGGGCTGTCCCAGCCAGGTGTGACACAGCCCCAGGACAGTCCTGTCCCCTGTGCTGGCACTGCTGGGGCACCTCCAGTGCTGGGGACAGCTCTGGGCCCCTCAGCACAGCAGAGACATTGAGGGGCTGGAGCGTGTCCAGGGCAGGGAACGGAGCTGGGAAGGGGCTGGAGCCCCAGGAGAGGCTGAGGGAGCTGGGAAAGGGCTGAGCCTGGAGCACAGGAGGCTCAGGGGGGACCTTGTGGCTCTGCACAGTCCCTGACAGGAGGGGGCTCAGGGGGGGTCGGGCTCTGCTGCCAGGGAACAGGGACAGGAGGAGAGGGAACGGCCTCAGGCTGGGCCAGGGGAGGCTCAGGGTGGACAGCAGCAGGAATTTTGTCACAGAAAGGATTGTTAAGCATTGGAACAGGCTGTCCACAGAGATGTTGGAATCCCCATTCCTGGTGATCTTCAAGGAAGGCCTGGACATGGCACTCAGTGCTCGGGGCTGGGTGACAAGGTGGGGATCAGGCACAGGTTAGATTCGATGACCTTGGAGGTCTTTTCCAACCAAAATGATTCTGTTGTTTTGTGAAGCTCAGGCTGCCCCCTCGACCTTGGTGGATTGTGGTTGTGAACATGGGGCAGGAGGACAGGGCTGGAGTCAGAGCTGAGCTTGTGCATTGTGTGCTCCGTGTTGTGCACAGCTCTGAGTCCCCAGGGCTGAAACTGTCACTCCTTGCCCTCCTGGTGCACTTCTGCAGCAGGTGAGGGGTCTCTGCATTGCAGTGAGCATGGATTCACACAGGAGCACAGGATCCCTTGTGCAGAGCTGAGGCACCTCCATGCCTGGTGGTGGGAGAGGCCATGGTCCAGATAGCTCCATGTGCCTCCTGGCAAGTAACCACCTTTCCCTCTCTCCTAGAATGGCAACAAGGAGAGCAACCTTGACATGCTGGGCACAGACATCTGGGCTGCCAACACCTTTGACTCCTTCAGGTAAGCTGGTTTTAAAATGCTTTAAGAGAAAGGTGGACTCTTAACATGGACCATGCCTTCTCTTAGCCTTCTCCAGTGTGTCCATCCTGCTGGTTCCCAGGCACCAGAGAGTGACCGGGTAGTACTGACATCACTGCTCCTTCTCCTCCCCATCCCCATTCAGCCTCTAGCACCAAGCACAATCTATTTAAAGCATCCTGTGTGCTTTAGAGAGGTCACTGTATGGGTTTGCAGTCCAAACACCAGAAATTGGTACCTGTACAATTACTTTTAATCACCCTGGAGCTGTACAGGGAAGACTTGAGTCAGCTCTAAGCTGCTGCTCCAGGATTTTACTCTCCCATTAGCTGGAGGTACCATCATGTGTTGGCTTCTTAGCTGTTGGGAAGGACTCCTTAGCTGCTGCCTCAGTGTGGGGAAAGCAGTGAAATATGCTTTCTGTCCAGTTCTATGTGTAATCAGGTGTTGAGTCACTGGAGCAGACAGGTGGTGCAGGACCGGAGAGAACATCATTTCATGGACCTGTTGTGATACCCTTTTGGTACAGAGAGCAAGCGTATCTTGCAGGGTGTGTTCTGTATCAAAATTAGAGGCTTAGATCAAGCCACAGGAGCTCAGCATACCCAAAAAACAAGAAAAAATGAAATTAAAGGGGTGCATCAGTGTGAGGGTTGGAGGCTCCCATCCACGTGCTCTGCAGCAGGGAGTGGTGCTCCCAGAATTGCCAGCTTTCCTGGTCTGCAGGCTCCGATGTGCCCTCTGCTCTTCAGCTCAGTGATGTTTAATTACTAGTGGACTTCCTTTCTCTGTTTTTCCCTGTTTTTCTCTCCTAGTGGTGCAACGTGGGACTTGCAGCCTGAAAAACTAGATTTCACCCAGTTTCACAGAAAGCTGCGAAACACCTCCAAACACCCATTGCCTCACATAGACAGAGAAGGGTGAGTGCTGTATCTGCAATTCTGTGCTCTCCAGGAAGGTCTCTCACCTCTCCCTTGCTCTAGGAGCTCTGGCTTGGTGGCACACCCCACGTGGAGGACATGGGAGGAAGCATTGGACCATTTACAGAGTTTGAGGGTGCCACAGTCAATCTGTCTGGCTCCTCTGTCATCCAGTTCTGGACTGGAGCAGAGTTGTTCTCTGCATTTCTGCATTGCCTGACAGATCTCAGTGTTTAAGTAACTCTGGATCCAAGTCTCCTAGATCCAGGTGTCCTAGATTTAAACATCTCTGGATATTGGAGGAGAGATCCTGGCTTAGTGCTGACCTGGTTATGGTTCCTGTGAGTGACAGGGTTTCCACTGCTCTTCCCAGCAAGAGTTTAGGGAGGGAGAAAGTGTCAATGTGATTCATAAAACTGTGAAAACATTTTACAGCTCCTTTTGGTGGTGACAGCCTCCACGGGCTTCCCTGGTATTTCTGGATTCCTTACTGGTTGTTGGTTGGTCAAACCAAATAAATGTGTTTAAATGCTGGCACCAAGTGGCTCACCAGTGTTGCTTGGATGGATGTCACCATTTCTCTGCAGGTTCTCTGCAGATGGAGAAACAATCACTCCCTGACAGGAGGGTGCAGCCAGGTGGGGATCAGGCTCTTCTCCCCTTTAACAAATGACAGGATAAGAGATAGAGGCCTCAAGTTGCACCAGGGGAGGTTTAGGTTTGATGTTAGGAGCAGTTTCTTCAAAGAGAGGGCTGTCCAGCCCTGGCACAGCTGCCCAGGGCACGGGTGGAGTCCCCATCCCTCGGGGGATTTAAATGCCATGTGGATGTGGCACTTGGGGACATGGGTCAGTGGTGGCCTGGGCAGTGCTGGGGAATGGTTGGATTTGGTGATCTTAGAGGTCTTTTCCAACCATAACAATTGCATGATTCCATAAATTGGGTTTTGCTCACCCTATCAGTCAAAGCATGGGGGAAGGAAAACAAAACAGGTCTAAAAGATGGGGCTGCAGCTGATGTTCCATCACTGCCATGTTGTTTGCAGAGATGGAAATCTATTGGAGATGTTTTTCTGCTGATACTTTAGTTTTGCCAAAGTACGAGCCAGTGCCATATGCCTGGTCTGCACATCCTGTTCAGAAGACAAGATGAGAATTGCTATTAGATCAGTTGATTGGAAACAACTGTAACTATCCAGCCAGGCCAGCAATCCCACACCAGCCCAGGCTCAGCATCTGCAGTAGGGTCCTGCACTATACAGGGACAGGAAAACTCACAGGACCTATTTTTTCTGCTCTGTAAGTAAGGTATACTACAGGTTTATAAAGAGCAATTTCCAGAACATTTGGAGCAATGTAACACTGAATTTCTAAGTCACCGTGTCTCTTAGTCAAGTTCAATTCCATTTTTTCAGATGGGTTGGAAAAATGAGGTGAAGGGGCCCTCTGTAAAATAAGATAAAATATGCTCCATGGTTGATGGCACTTGCCAGGTGATCCTGTCAGTGACACCTGCTGTGTGCAGGGAGGATGCAGCAGGGTTGGTGGTGTGATTTTCATCCGGTTTTTGCTGTATTGTGAATGCTCACATTGCCAACAGGTAGAGGAGGCAGTGTGGAGGTGAGATATCGAATCACTTCTAAATATTACAGCTGTAAAAGTGGAGTAAGAATTTGTGTATCTGCAGAAAAGCTAAGCAGATGCTAATCAGCACAAAACAGTGCATATCCCAAAATGCGTGCCATGTGAGTAACCTGGCTAGAACAGAGGCAGCACAAAGAAAGACAAAATTGTTCATATTTTTTAACTTCTAAAGCTGCCTGTGTTGGGCATTCATCAGCTCTACGTGGTGAATCTGTGCTGAGATTCAGCTTGCTGAGCCTCCATGAATCTCTACCTGCTAGCTAGGCATTTTCCCCTCTTGCTTGAATGGGAAGCTTTTTTTAACAATCTAGCTGTGCAGTGGAAAAAATAATAGGGAAAAAAAGAAAGGAATATGCTGTTCAGTGTGTGTTTTCAAAGCCAAAAGAACCATTTTATTCCTTAGTCTGATCAGTTGCCCAGGGCTGCCCATGTAGTTGCATCCAGTTGTGTGACCTCAAGTGACTTTTGCTTGGGTGAAGTGTTTTCCTCCAGGAAGACATCTGCTTTTGTTGGAAGGTGCTGTTTGGTGGCATGCTGAATAATCAAAAGTGGAGGAGTTAAGAAAAAAACAGGGAACTGTAGCGCATTTCTGACCTGAATTTGTGTGGCCTTAATTTCCAGTGCTAGCTCTTGCTCTGCTTCTGCTCTTCCAGATCAAACAACCTTTTGTAGCTGGTGTTTTCATCCCAGGTATCTCCCAAGCACATGTATCACTTCAGTTTTTCAGGTACTCTAAGGAATTTCTCTACCACCTCTTTGAAATGTGACTGCTGGCACTGCCTGTGGTCCTGTAGCTGGGACTCAGCCTTGCTGCCTTCATCCCCCTAATCCCTGCCTCCTCTTCATCCCCTGCTTTTTTGCCACAGTTCAGCATCAAAAATTCAGCCTGGGACAGTCCCCACCCTCTTCAGACGACCTTTTGCTACAATACATTTGTGTTCTGCACCTGCAGCTGGCATTATTTGTCCCCAGATGTGTGATATGATTTTTCTCATCTATATAAATACATATATATCTGTGTTTTTTCAGATGTGTGTTTCTGTATGTGTACACACACTATATTTTTTCCCTTTGTAAAGCAAAGTCAGGATTTCATCTGTGATGGAAAGTCAGTTGTTGAACTCCTCTGATTTCCTATAAATACAGAATTACAGAATGATTTGGGTTGGAAGGGATCTTCAAGATCACCTAGTCCAACCCTGCTGCCATGGGCAGAGACACCTTTTACTAAACCAGAGTGCTCAAGTTGATTAAGGTTAATTAAATTGCTTCCCTTCAGCTTTCTGGTTTTTGAGCCTGGTTCTTCAGCACATGCCATTTTTCTCGATTTTTTTCTCCCATTTACTCTAATTCCAGGATCTGTTTTTCTCTGACTTCTCGGCACTGATTACCTGGGTCTGCTGCTTCCAAAGTCTCTACTGTATCTTATTTAACAATACCTTGCTTCTGACAAAAAAAATACTTTATCATTCTTGTGTAACAAAAAATATCATCTCTGTTATTTATAAACATAGAAGGATGATATTCATTGACCATTTTTTCTTTTTCTGTATCATCACAAACTCTCTGCATCCAGCTATTAATTGCCTTTGGATTGGTTTTTATCTTTCTTGTTCCAAAAAAGTCCTTCAGCCGCCTGCTCTGTGTATAGTGTGTGAGTGCTTGACTTCTCACCCCAATTTCTTTGTCTTTCAAATGGTCTGTTTATATTTATATTGATTGCTGCTTCCTGTCTGAGGTGTGTGTTTGTGCTGATTTTCTACAGCATTCTCAGCAGGGGAGCTGGAGCTCCAGTGGAGACCAGCAAATGAGCAGGGCTGCAAAGGAAACAGTTTTCATTACTCTTTCTGTGCTCTCATTTCTGCTGCCTAGGTGGGCTGTGCTTTCTGTTTTACTTGGTCTGGAAATCGAGTCACCCTGGGCTCAGGACTGCCTTTGGTTTTCTCACTGCTGCTACTACCAAAAGTGTTTGCAGGCTGTGGCAGATGGTGCAGGTGGAGGGGACAGAGCACAGCATTTAATTTTGTATTAACAGCTTTACGCCTGCGTGGGAGTGTTTTGGAGGCACAGCACACTTGCTCCAGAGAGAGCCTCTTTGTTTCCATGAGAGGCCTTTGCAGTAAGAACTGATATTCCCCTTGTGCCATAGTAGAAAATTAACTGTGTCTCCAGTGAGTTTTCACGTGCTTTTGTTTTTGTTTTCCTCTTGCCACAGACTTGGAAAGGGGAAATACGAGGATGGTGACAGCATCAACTTGAACGACATAGAGAAAGTCCTTCCAGTGTGGCAGGTAGGTGATGAGGACATCTGCCCCTGCCACGGTGGGGGCCAGCAGCAGTGCCCTTCCCTGCCTTGTGTTCCATTAGGAAACCCTCCTCAGGAGTGGGAAAGCTGCTGGGGTGTGGTCATTTGGGGCTTGGGATGGAGATTTGTGCCTGTGGTTTCAGGTGTCAGTGCTGGACCGTGCAGTTACCATGCAGACTTTGCTGGGAGGTGATACATTGAGGGCACTATATACCTATATATGTATATGTGTGGATGTACACAGGGCTCATGTGTTTAAGAAAAGGAGATTCTGGAAAGCAGCAACACCTCCTGTCAGCTACAAAGTAAATTGCTGTCAGGGAGCCAGCAGTGCCTGTGTGCTGACCCAGGTATTGCCCCTTTGTGGGGGCATGTGTGCCCATGTTTGTACACAGTGATAATCCATTTGTGTTTTCTCCAGCCCGTTCTTTCCCCAGATCTCTGTTTACAGCCCAGTTTTTACAGTTCTGGTTAAATGACCTCTGTTGCGTGGATGTTGGGGAATAGCAGGATGAGACCCCACAGTTCAGAAGTCAGGTTGAATAAGTCAATTCTTCAGCATTTTATATAATTTTCCATTGTACAGAGCCTGAGTCCTCAAAGGAGCTGAGTTCCCTGAGCTAGGCAAGTTTCTGAGGATGCTCAGTGTGTTTTTGCTGAAATCTCTTTGCCTCCAGAGGCAAGGGTGAAAGCATCTCCTGTGCTGTGGTTGTGTTACCCTTTTCAGTGCTGAGCCAGGAGCTCACTGGGCTTCTTGCTCACACATCATGTGAGGAAAAGCTTCGCTCATCCTGCAGAGCCTGTGACAATCTGCCTTACTGTTTCTTTTGGGTGAGCTATTTGGCACTGAATACATGAAGGAGTGGAGAAGGGCAGCTGACTTTGGCAGGGAGGAGCACTGCCTGCAGCTGCTTCCTGCTCAGTCTCTTCCATGTTTGGTATGTCTGGACTTCAGGTCACAGGGAAAAAAACATGAGGTTCAGCTGATACAAACCTCATTAATTCTGCAAAGTAAGGTTAGTTTCCCTGGGAAATAATTGGAAATGAGGAATCAAACCATCTTTGGTGCGAGGAGCTGATTTACTTCAAGAGGGTTTTAATCAGCATCTGTTAAATAAGCCAGGTCCTCCTGGTCTGGTTATCATTTCATCATGTCCTGCGAGTGCATTGAATACAGTGAATTAATTCCAATATATACATTAATATCTGGCTTAATTGTTAGTGTGACATCTCTAAGCTGGAAGACGTGGTGGGAATGCTGGATTTGATGTTTTGTTTGTGCCTTGGGGCAGACTCGTGCAGTGCTGCATTAATTTGCAGACGTGCTTACCTTGGCATGTACAGCCAGTCATATGTGTCTGTGGGAACTAGGACCCAGGTGGCTCTCTGGGTGAGGGTTTATCTTGTTCAATATGGACAAGTGAAATACTTGCAGACAGCTGGTTTAATCCTGATATATCATTGTTAACTGGATTTGAACACAACCATGCAATGCTGACAGTGATTTTACTGTTCTTTATCCCTTGCTTTAAATGGCTCTGTGGAGCAGTGAAGGGGGGGACATAAGGGAAGATATTCCCTTATGTGAGCCTGTGAAAGGAAAATCCCTCACCCCATGGGGTTGTCCCACACTGTTGTGTTCGTGTTGCACACTGAAGGAGCGGCTTTTCAGGTTGGTGATATGATAAACCCCTGCCCTGTCTGTGAGAGCTCATGAGTTGCTTACAGCAGGTGTGCACAGAGGGAAGGGCCAATCTGAGCATCCAGTAGCCCCAGTGGGGTAGTCTGAGCATCCTCCAGCACGACTCGGATGGAAATGTTTTGCTGCTGGGAGTGCTTCAGCAGCTGTGGAAAGGTTAAAAGCACCACATTTGAGGTAGGGAGTCTTGCTTGCAGGCTGCTTGGAGATTTGTGTGCCCTTGGTGTTAAGGTGTAACGGACACAGGGCATGAATCTAGAACTAATCTCCAGTGGACATCCAGGTCTGTGTGGGTATCTCTACAGAGAGATGCAGTGATGTCCCTAATTAAGCCTAATTAATTCTGGTTATCCGGGGGTTAAGCAGACTGTTCTGGATCTCTGGGTGTTAATATCCCTATACGTGAGTTTTTCTGCTGGAATCCACCGTCAGTATTTTACCAAAATATTGCAAGGAAAGCCTGTGACTATTTGGCAATTAAAAGGTGGAGAAACAAACAAAACAAAACAAGCTCAAGAGACCTTTCCTCAGATCCTCTTCTTTTGTTTGGAATTCATGCATCCCGGTCCTTGGGGATGCTGTCACAGCACGGTGTGCTCTGCCATCTCGTGGACATGCACAGGCTTCACAATTCCTTCACCACAACTCGTATTTTGAAGCTTTCTCCTGCCCCATCCTTTCAGAATCCATCTAAGATGCTTGTTTTTACTGGTGAATAGGTTTTATTTTTGAAAGCTTCGTGGCTAGGAGCTCATGAGGTCATTGCCTTGCCTCAGCTCAGGAGCCATAACCTCTTCATCTGTCCTTAGTCATAACAGTCTGCAGTAGCATTTGGCCTCTAATTCACCAAAGTGCTGTGAAAAATGACTCTCTTGAAGGTAAGTGTTCTCCATTCATAAGATCTGCATTTTACTGCACACCAGGGAGCATCTGCTGTGCAGGGAGGTGCAGCTCAGGTGCAGCAGAAAGAGTCTCCGTCATCCTTTCCATTTTCACATTGGCTGTTTTGTTGAAGACCACATAACCACCTTGGCGTCATGAAGACGTCACAGGGAGGACTGAGTCAGTGCCTTTTGCTTTTGCTCCCTTTGGCAAACGCTTGGGAAGTCTTTCAGGCTTGCATGTGTCACATCCAAGTACCCTGGTCCCAGATTTAGTCTTCAGAGCCCTTGGCAAGCGAGCCCTTGGCAAACTCTGCACTTAACCAGAGGAAACAACCCAAGGGGTCATGTTTGCAAGATCACAGGACCATGGAATGGCTTGAGTTGAAAGGACCTGAATGCTTATCCCCTTCCAAGCTCCCTCCCTTGGGCAGGGACACCTTCCACTGTCCCAGGTTGCTCCAAGCCCCATCCAGCCTGGCCTTGGACACTGCCAGGGATCCAGGGGCAGCCACAGCTGCTCTGGACAAGATCCATCCTGCTTCTTCCTGTGGAACTGCTGTAGCTCACAAAGGAGTCTGCATATCACAAGGCTGTGCTGTGAATGCTGCTGGACACAAGCAGAGAGTTTTGGGACATGTCCCAAGTGGTTTCTGGACTGGTGTCTTGCCGTGCTTGGCTTTCAGGCTGCTGGACTCATGCCTTCAGGATGGGCTTGCCCTCCTTCGAATGCTGGGAATGTGCCTTCACTGCCCAGCTTCTCCTTGTCTTGTGTCTTAGGAGGTAGAAATGTGGCACTTCTGAAAGGCATATTGGGCTTTATTGTTGTAATGAGATAAACTTGGGAGATGGCATTGATATCATTTGGTTTGGCATCTTAACTGCCTTCAGCTCATCTCCTTCCGTTTCCTTACTGATTCTTGACCCTTTTTGTCATATGCTTGCAGTTACAATAAACTGCTTGTTTCTCTTCTGACTGCAGTCGTCATCCAGCTTCCTTGTTGGAAGAGAAACAAGGGAGAAGCTCCATAAGAGAAAGGCAGACTCAGAGTTGTTCACATTCCTCTTAGCACCACCGTGTTCCAGATTTTGTCCAAACAGGATTAGAAGCACCGGGATTCCTGATCCGGTTTGTAGTTCAGCCTATAGGTGCTTAGGCAAATAGATTTGTTATTTAAACTCTTCTTTTTCACACATGCCTGTGCTTGAAAACAAAAGCAGGCAAGCTGCAGGTTCTTCTTTCAGCCTTGATCTTACTCTCCTTTTCTCCTGGTGCTGGAGAACCACCTGAATTGAGGCACCCACAGGCAGCTTTGCCCATTTTCCTTGGCACCCCTCCTCACTGACAAGTGTTTTCAAGTCAGACCTTACAGTTCAATGTGGAGATGGTGTGAGTAAAGGTGGGACCTGTGCATGGGCTGGGCACTTGGGGTTCCTGGCCCAGGTGAGGCATGGACACACTGGGACATGGTTTGCTGCACGTCAGTGTAGAGGTCTGGGAAGGGCTGGATGATTCCTAGCTGAGGGTACCCATGTCCTTTCCTTGTCAGCTCTGTAGGGTGCAGAGATGGGCCAGCTCTCATGTGGATTTGGTCAGATATGGGAGGTTCCTGGAGAGAGATAAGCCAACCCAGGTGTCCAGGGGAAGAAGGTGGATCATGGGCAAGCAACCCCTCTGCTGTCTCTCTGCAGGCGAGGAGGGGAGACTGGTGTCCTGCACTGGTGTGAGGGCCTGTTCCTGGACCCTGCAGATCACTGATCCTCCAGGGAGGTGGTAGCAGGAGAGCAGGTCTCTTTGGAGCTCACAAACAGGTCTGTGGTGGTGTGGTGTTACTATCACCACTTCCTCTCTTGCCTGCTCTTTCCACGCTGCAGGGCTGGGCAGTTCTCATTTTACCCATCACATTAGGCAACCCAGATTCCTCCTCCTTCACAGCCTTGGCCATAGCAATGTGGCCCTCTCCTGGCAGGCTGTTCTGTACTGGTGGATTTGGGGTGGGCTGATCCCTCTGCCTGGCATTCCCTCCCGCTGGGAGTGACCTGGTTGATGCGGTGTGTGCCCCTTGAGCTCTGTGTCTCTGCTGTCACTCACCACGTCTAACCCTGATGTCCTTTATGTGTCCACCAAACACTTACTAAAAGGTTGGGGTGCCTCCTAGGAGCCCCAAAAGAGGCGATTACTTCTCCCTGCCCCCAGCTCCTGCTGGAGTCTGCCTGGAGTGTGTGGGCACGGCACTGCCTTCAAAGAAGGTTTCTTGCCAGACAAGCCCATATCCCAAGGGTCTTTCCAATACAGTAACAGCTAAAACCACTGTGGAAAGTCCCTGTCAAAGAGCCAAGACTTACTTGAGTATAGGTCACAACATATTGGGAGTCAGAGCTCTGCTCTTGAGTAAAAAGCTTTTGGTTTGCCATGATTTCCAGTGAGAACACAGACTTTCTGTGGCCCTTTTTTAGTTGCATTTAACCCAGCTGACAGTGACCATCACCTGGGGCAGAGAGGGCAAACCAAAGTGGTCACCTGTGACCCCTCCAGCATCACTCCCATGCCAGAGTTAAGGCCACCATTGCCAAGCAAGGCAGATGAGGCCATGGAGATCCCCAGAGCACTGGGGAGGAGAGGTCTGGACCTCAGGCCTAACCTGCCATGCAGGTCATCACCTCTTAGGTTCCTGTGGGTCTGGGCTCTGGTGGTGGAGCACAGTCCCTCTGATCCCTGAACCAGATTATAAACCCTGAGGGTTTTATCACATGTGCAGGAGAGGGAAGATCTTCCAGTGGGTTTTTCAGTTTATGATGGTCTTTCATAGCACAGAATCAGAGAAATATTAAGGTTGGAAAAAACCCATTGGATCACTGAGTCCAGCCATTCCCCCAGCACTGCCAAGGCCACCACTGACCCATGTCCCCAAGTGTCACGTCCACATGGCATTTAAATCTCTCCATGGAATTTTGCTACTGCCCTGGGCAGCTGTGCCAGGGTCTGACAGCTCTTTCCATGAAGAAATTTTTCCTAATATCCAATTTCCTAATATATGATAACCTTATTCAGTGCATAAACAAAACACTGGAGAAATGGCCAGGAACTTTGATGTTTCCATTATTATTTTATTAGTATCACTATTATTTTTCTCATTATCTTTGTTATCATTATCATTATTACAATTGTTATTGTTGCTATTATTATCACTATTACTGTTATTGTTGTTGTTATTATTATTATTATCATCATTATTATCATTATTATGTCTCAGAGCAGGTTCCTGATAGTGAAAAATGAGATGGGCTTTCCCTTCTCAGGGCTGGTGTTACTCTTCTAGCTGTCAGGCAGATGTATCCATGCTGACTCATAATTCCTGAGGGTGTCTTCCCAACCTGGTGGGTACAGAGATTCTGTTTTACAGTGGCTCCTGGAGCTGCTGCTGGTCACCTGGTCAGAATTAGGGCCAGGCTGCCATGCTTGCCAGGATAGGAGGCATTGGGATGCTCTCACACCCTAGTCAGATTGACTGGTCAGGGGTTTGGGTCTGGGACAGGCAGGGAGGGAAGGTGGAAGGGACAAGGGTGGTTTATGCTGCAGCTCTGAAGTTTGGCAGTGTTTGGTGGCTGAGGGGACAGGGCTGGTGGCAGAGGGGAGCCCTGCAGCACTAGAGGGCACTGCGGCCTCGCTGTGGCCGGGGACACGGCTCTGAGCAGAGGAAATGAGGCTTTTCCAAAGGCTTTTTCCAAGTAGAAGCCCCACTCTGCAGTGTCTCTCAGCCTCCTGTGCCTGGTCGTGCTGCTCTCCATGCAGGTGTGTCCACCTCTGGCTCAGAGTGCATGTCCAGCATGGGGAAACCTGCAGGTGTTTCTCTGTACCTGGGGCTGAATTTGGATGTGAGCCACATTTTGGCTCTGAGCAGAATGAGGTTAAAACTGAAGATGTCTGTGACCCCATCTGTTACCAAAGCCCTGAGGGGGGCTGGTTCTTAGAGGTTAGACATGTCCCATCTCATGGCTCCTCAGAAATCCCACCTTTGTACACACAATCCTCAGCTCCGTGAGTCTCCCACGGGATGCTCCGGCAGGGCTCAGTCTGGCACAGTGCTCCCCACACCACAGAACTGTTCCAGATGTGCTGAGTTGTTCTTCCTTTCTCTGGAGGTGCTGCTGCCCTGTCAGGGGTAGGATGTTCCCCTGAACACCCACATTTACATCTGTCTTTGTCTCCCACCTACCTTGTACCCACCCCACACCAAGGGCATTCCAGCCTTGGGAGGAGGGAGGTGGAACCTCCCCAGAATGCCCACTGCTGGACCATCACTGTTCCTTGGGCCCCAGTTTGCCAGGCACTGGTTTGTACCACAAAATAAGATTAATAATGGGATGCGGGCTGCTCTGCAGCTTTTCCTCAGGCTGAGATGATGGAGGGGTGGACACAAAGGGATGTTGGGACTAGGCTGGGCTTACCACTAGGAAGTGGTGGGGTTTGGGTTCATGACCAGGGACCACAAAGAAATAGGAGTATGGGAGAGCTGTTCCTGGGAGGATGATGCTGAAAGGTCCTCTATTTTACTTTTAAGGAGTTCACGAGTAGTTTTAGTCTTGTGAACTGCAGTTTTCTGGGGAGTTAACTGGTTTGGGCAAGGGGAATTGTAATAGGGTATAAATAACAGCTCAGTAGGCATTTCAGGCTCAAAAATGTCACCACATTATGCTCTGGCTTAAACACACCAGGGAGCTGCTTGGATTTTTCCCAGCTTTTCAGCTGACTTCGCTTTCAGAAAGGTTTGCTTTTATGCAGCTATATAATATCCAAAGCAAACCTGTTTTGGTTTTTCCCAGTCATTTCTACAGACTCCAAAACACACCCCTTAAATCCTGCCTGAATTTTAACTTCTCAGTAATGTTACATTTTCTTCTCCCTTGTTTTCTCAGGGGATTCATTAGAAAACTGAGAGGGTTTTTGCTGCACTCCCTTGAATTTGCTGAATGTTTTCCTGCAACGTGAAAGTAATGTGGAGGAATGATTACATTTTAAAAATGCTATTAAAAGGAGCCGAGAAAAAAAAAAAAACAAATTTCTGAAGATCCCAAGTAAAAACTCAAAGTCTCTTTGGTCAAGCAGCTGTTTCTGCTGGCTTGGCTATTTCCACATCCTAATCCCCTTCCCTTCTCTCTGTGAAAGAGATGAATTTTTAATAAAATCAAGGGAAGGAAGGAATTTTCTCTCCAAAAAAAAAAAGTAGGCATACCACAGGACCAGAGAAGGGAGACGTGCATACATCCCCGTTGTCTGAGGGACCTGCAGAGCCTAGAAACACCTCTCTCTCTAAAAGTCCTGCTAATGGGGGATGTCCTCATCCCTGCTCCAACAAAATAGGAGGTTAATGTTTCCTGTCACATTTATAAATTTCTTCTTAACCAGAAGATGCTCCCCCACCCTTTTCTGCTGCCTTTCCTCTGATGTTGTGGGAATAGAAAGCAATACAATAAACGAGACCAGAAGTTCTTAAAATGCGAATTTCCTGCCTGGGGGGCAGCAGGTAAGTGAATCCCATTCAGCTTGGAGAGATGTATATATAGCTATGGGTGTAAATATAGGTATTTAGTGGCAGGGTAAGTGTTTATTGCAATTCAGGGTGGTTTGGTCAAAGATTGTCATTTAAGTGGGAAATTTATTGCTGCACACGACGCCTGGATGTCTCTTCCACGGGGAAAATAAAGATTGTTTATGAAGGGATTAAATGATGTCCTCGCTGTGGTAGCAGACCAAGCTCTGTAACCCAGAGGTCCTTTTAGTCCTATGTTTGTATTGTCTCTCATTTTATGATTTTAGAAGTACTTTTGGTGGCTGGTTTTTTTTCAGGACCATGGAATCATGAAGTAGTTTGGGTTGGAAGGGACCTTAAAGACTGTATTGTTCCAACTCCTCTGCCATGGGCAGGGACAACTTCCACTAGACCAGTTTGCTCAGAGACCTTTCCAGCTTGGCCTTGGGACACTTCCAGGGGTACTCCATTAGCTCCTCTGCTGGCTCTGGAAATGGCTCAAAAGTACACATGTTGGAATGGTCAGTGAAAGAAAATTCTGTGGCCTCCCCAAAATGCCTTTGCTGGAGGGTGGGCTTGAATGATTTCATTGGGGCTAAAAGAAACAGGGAGCAGCATGTGGTCTCCACACCTTTGGCCACACGACACTGCCCCTGTGCCCATGTCTCCCAGAATTATTCCTCTTTATCCTTCTCCTATTCCTACTGCTGTGGAGAAACTCCTCATTGTTGGCTTGCTTTCTTTCTCATTCTTTTTTTTTTTTTAATGATTCTTGTAATGTATGAGCAGAGAAACCACTGGAGAATGATAAAGCTTCATTTCTTCCTGCTTTTGTGACCCGCTTCATTATTTCATTTCTCATTGTATATTCTTCTGAGGCGCCCTCTCCAAACGGAAAGAAAATATGTGTGCTTATAGGAGCTGTTTGTTTCCCTTTGGCTGGGAAAAATAAGACCCCTGGCTTGTGCTGGTTAGTTCTGGGGAAGGGACTGCTGATATTTGCTCCATCTTGCATTTGTGAGCAGCATTATTTCCCAAAGCTGGCGGGCTCTATGCGCCTTCAGCTGGCCAGCCTTCCTCTTGGTGCTCTGCACAAATAAAATAAGAAAATGCATATTCCTCAGGTTTAGGTTGCTGCACATTTTCTAGATAAGAATGAGAAGATTTGGGGTCACTAGTGACACATACTTGGTTTGAAGGAGCAGCAGGAGAGATGAAACACTCTGTCTTGTTTCATGATTGCTCCACAACAATAATCCAGACCAAAGGCAGTTTTTCAGATTCAAGTGTGAAACACAGATTTGCCCTTGTGATTCAGAAGTAAACACGAGTTCAGGATGATCTCCAGGTTTCCAGCCTCATGGCACCATTCCACTGCTGCTGCTGGACACCCTGGGCACACCACAGAATGACAACAGTGGCTGCTGTGCTCCAGCCATTGGGCCTGTGGTCAGTGAAAGTTTGGTTTTCCGAAGTTTTCTTCTTGTTTGGGTTGTTCCTGTCCCTCCTGCTCATGGAGCTTGTTCATCTCTGCATCTAGGATCTTACAACAGCTTGACAGGTGGATGTTGCAGGGGAGAATCAGTCTGTTCTCCCAGGTAGCGAGCAACAGGACAAGAGGAAACAGCCTCAAGTTGCACCAAGGGAGGTTCAGATTGGATATTAGGGGAAAATTTCTTCATGGAATGGGTTGTCAAACACGGAAATGGGTTGCCCAGGGCAGTGGTGGAGTCCTCATACCTGGAGGGGTTTCAAACCTGTGTGGATGTGGCACTTGGGGATGTGGGTTAGTGGTGTGCTGAGGGAATGGTTGGGCTTGATGATCTTAGAGAGGTGTTTTCCAACCTAAATGATTCTATAATTGTATGAGTCTGTCTCTGATGTAGACAGTGCTGGGAGACATCAGGGATGAATAAGCTTCAGGATTGCCTGTGGTTGTAACAACCAATTCAGCCTGAAGGTTGTGGAGAACCTGAGGACTAAGCAGGTGGCTATGAATGATGGCTGGACTCCACGCTACAACCAACGTGCTAAAAAATCACCTCTTCGCATGCAGATTTTGATCTGGAAACGCAGTGGTGTGCTTTGATACCTGGATTGTTGTGATAAGGCTTCCACTTGTGCTTTATTTTGCTGTCAGAGCAAAGCCAGCCCCGTGTGCCTCAAGGCTTCGGGAGGCGGTGCAGTCCCTGAGCCAGCAGTGTCCCGGCACAACAGGTCACCACCCCGATAAGCACAAAGGCAAGGAGTCAGGCTCACACCGAAATGGTGTTTCAGCCAGAAAGAGCAAAGGGGGTAAAAAAGTACCCTGACCATCAGTATGTAAGTGGCCACCTTCTTGTCGCGGGATCACAATATCGTTTTTCTATTTTATTTTTTTTATGGTTGGCTTAACAATTAAAAGGCTACACTGCGCTTTGGTTTTTCCAGTCTGCTGCATCGTGTGACCCCGGTGACTCCGAGCTAAGCCTCGTTATATAATGGTGGGGTGTTTTTTTGGAAAACCTCCATTTAATCCTTTCGGAGCAGAATTTGCTGTTTTTGTTTTCTTTCATATCGTCGTCTTGTTTCCCCCCTCCGCCTACCCCTTCCCCGGCGGGCGCACGCTGGAGGCGTCAGTCTGGGAGCAGGGTCCTTTCTTCCCTTCTTTTTTTTTTTTTTTTTTATTTTTTTTTTTTTTTTCAAATCTGCAGAGAAAGGAAAAAAAAAAAAAGGTTTATTTTCGTTTGCTTGGGTTACAGCGCCTTTCCCCGCCGTCGGGGGGAAGGACTACGTGATGTGCAGCAGGTATTTTGTGAATGGAGCACAACCCTGTGACTCCCCGTCGCTTGACCAAAGGGGGAGGCAGGGGAAGGAGAAAGAAAAAAAAAATAATAAAAACCACCACCCAGTGACTCCATCTGACTCGTTTTGGCTGGAAAACTTTTTCAGCGCCGTGGTTCTTAAGCCAGGAGGAAGCTTTCTTCTGGCCCAAGAACAATAAAGGGGTCAGCAGCCTGATCCTCCCTCCTACACCCTCTTCCTTCCATTGTGAGGGGTCTGTGCAAATATCCCAGGCTGCTTCTGCTGGGGCCTGAGGGACCTGAGCCACACATGTGACATTAAAGAGAGACTCCATGAACTCAGAAATCCTGCGAAAAGGAAAAAAAAAGAAGAAAGAGAAAACAAAATGAAGTCTCAGAGGAGCTCTATTTCTGGTGTAGTGTTACGCCTGGAGAAGTTACTGATGGGTGTTTCTCATGGTGGGGGGAAATCCGTCCCCTTACCCTGCCTAGGTGCTCCTTCATGATGCCACGGCAGCACCTTCCCCACCTGCTCAACAAGTGGCCAAATGCACTCCCAGGGAAGGTGAACCCCCATGTCCCTGCAGCCCTGCACCTCCTCCATTTCTTGGCTTGTCCAAAAGGGGGAATTTCTGCTGCTCCTGTAATACAGGTGCAGAGCCTGTGTGCTGCAGGTGTGCAGTGTCCAGCAAGGATGGCGTTGAAGGAGGCTCAGCTGCTTGGCATGTTGTACTTGTTCCAGGGATTCACCACCACCTGGCAGCACCGAGTTTTTCAAGCCAACACTTCTAATGACTTACTCCTTGGGTGTATTTCACAGACCATGAAGGGCTGAGCCAGCAATCTCTGGGGTAAAAGGTGTTTGAGAGGTGCTGCGGGACCACAGCAATGTGCCCACCAATCCTGTCTGTCATGGAGGCCACTTGCATCTCTCTGGGAAGGAGGTCGTACACTGGTCAGAGGACTGCTGTGGTTTCTGTGATATTTCTGGTGAATCCAGAGCAGTCACAAAACTTGCAGGTTGTGCCACCAAGACTGGTGATTCTTTTCCCAGGTGGTATCTGCCAGGCTAGATGGTATCTCCTCCCAGAGGGACCTGTGGCCTTCTAAGAGAAGTCGAGTTCAACACAGGAAGCCACATCATACACTGAAAACCTGAAGCATTTGCCAGAGGAAGAGCATATCATGCTCATCAAGTTGTAGGAACCCACTTTTTTTTTTCTTTTTTTTTTTTGACACAATTACCCATCTGACAGCGTGTGTGACCTGGCCTGGCCGCGTCACGGCTCGCTGGCCCTTGGCACCGTGCGGATCGCGGTGGCGATCGCGCCACCAGGCAGCTCCCGCCGTTATCATCTCCTCGCCGCGTCGATAACGCCGCGCTGGCCATGGCCAGGATTTCCTCACACCACAGAGCTTTCCTGAGGATCAGCCCTGCGAGCAAAGGAGGAAGCGGCCGCTGCGAGGTCGCTCCTGGCTGCTGAGAACGCGGTGGCCGACTTCAAACGTACGTGCGACCTGACATGATCCGAGCAGCGCCGCGCCGGCTCCTCGCTCCCCTCGGCACTGGAAACTCCTCTTGTGCAAGTGCACAAGCGAGACCAAACATGGCTATGAAAGCCTGTCAGAGGTGGGGGAGAGTTGTCCCATGCCTTGCCTGGATTTCTGAGGGAATGGCGAGAACACTCACGGCCAGGGTGGAATTCAGGGTGTCACACCCAGCCCTCTTGCAGTGCCGCAGTGTTGGGACTGCATGCGCTACACTGTCTCTTAGTTAAAAGGAAAACCATTTGTAGTTCCATTTGTTGTTTAAACTCTTTTCTTTTTTTTACAAATGCCCTTATTTGAAGGTAAAAGCAAGAAAGGTGCAGGTTCTTCTTTCAGCCTTTTCTCCTGTTGCTGGAGCAGCTCTCTGATCTCTCCACATAGAGTCTAGCTCCAGGATTTTGGTGGTGCTTCCAAGTTTAAGTGACAATTGCACTGGCTTGGTTGACCTTGGTGGAGGGCAGGTGAAGTGTGACAGAATTCCAAGATACACCTCC
This sequence comes from Eopsaltria australis, assembly GCA_034509425.1. Classification (NCBI taxonomy): domain Eukaryota; kingdom Metazoa; phylum Chordata; class Aves; order Passeriformes; family Petroicidae; genus Eopsaltria; species Eopsaltria australis. The sequence goes on along the minus strand of JAVTVJ010002810.1, from coordinate 80,323 downwards.
TTTGCTGATATTCCAGAGAACCAGTGCCCAGCTGCCCATGGCCAGTGAGGCCGCAAAATTAGAGTAAAGTAGCTCCAAGGATTGCAAATGTACCTAAGACTGGGAACCTGCTGAGTTAGAGGTGGAGTTCTGGGACTACTTGACCAGCCTGACATTCCTGTCTGAAGGAGAAGAAAACTGCCTTGTTTGGCTTCTACTTGCTGCATCTTTTTGTGGCATGATTTGCATGCAAGGCAGAACTTGAATTTATTCTGCAAGTCCTCAACTTCTGAGTGTCTGATACAGGAAGGGCAAGGCTGTAGTGCAGCAGCTGTTGGCTGTGCTCTTCTGGAAGATCTGAGGTAATTTTCCTGACATGAAGTTGGATTAAAAGACAAGGTGTTTTGACAGCACAGGTCTTTCTGCATGTGAAAATTAATGATGTAGTGGTCACCTGGAGTGATTAGCAGTTTGGATGGAGGAATCCAGGCATCTTTGACAGGTATCTTGCTTTTCCGAAGGCACTTGGTTATTTGGTGCCTTTGCTGTGTTCAGCACAGTTAAATCAGAAGTTAAAGCCCTGGTGGGAAGGACTGACTGTTCAGAAGCAGAGGGTGATGCAGCAGAGGATGGTTAAGTGAATTATACAGGGACAGGTAAGGGATGGGAGTGGGACCTGGTGATGGTCCCTTAGTCCTCTGTCAAGTCCAGTCAAGTTGCTGCTCCTTGATGGGAGCAGTCCTGTTTCTGAAGAAATCCACAGAAAATCTCCATCTTTTCTGCCCACGTTTCTAATCTTTTGCTTTTCTGTTCTGTCCAAGACTTGCCTGTGACACCTGTTTGCCAAGAGGGCTTTCACTCTGCCACACCTGCCCACCTACCCACAGCCCCCAAGGTCCTGCCATGTGTGGGTGCAACTGAAACAAAGTTTAAAAGGTCATATGAAAGGTGTTGAATGGCAGAACATACCCCAGTCCTGCAAGTGACCTCCAGCCCTTTGGAAGCTATTTGGCATCTTGAAAGATTCCCCATTGGGTGCTGCAGTTTGCTATGGGGTGGTTTCATGGGTTTTGTGCTGCCACGTCTCTCTTCTTCCCCTGCGTGCTCACCAAGTGGCTTTTTAGATAATAACTCGTGCAAAAAGACACATCCAGGGGACAGATTCAGTATCCTGCCCTGGGAGGTGAGGGCTGAGGTGGCTGGGAGTTTCTGCTGGAGCTTTAAGGAGTCTCCCTGTGCTGGGAGCTGTGTACAGTAGGAACAGTCATCAGCCTCATCTTACGTGCGCCTCGTCTCACTGGTTAGGATCGCTTCCCCCGTGGAAACCATCAAGAATTTCCGTTATTTCCTTTCCTGAGGCTTTGTTTGGGTGGGGATTTCTGGAAGGTATTTCACAGGCAGGTATAATTAAAGAAAGACATGCTTTGCCTGGAGGCTTGACAAGGCTTCTTTAAAGCCAAGGCCTTTAGCGTGGTGGCAAAACAGAAACCGTTTGTTTCCCGGTGCGATGGAGGGGAGGTTGGGGAAAAGGGGGGAGCTAATCAGCTGGGAATCATCCCAGTTAAATGCTGCACACCGGGGTTAAGGCCCTTATCCAGCAAATCCTTGAAATATGTGCTTAATTTTAAGTCCCCCTGACTTCAATCTGTTTACTCTTGTGCTTAAGTTTAAGCATGTGCCTAAGTGCTTGGCTGGCTGCAGGCCAAAGCAAATAGTAGACTTAGGAGCAGAATCACATAAAGTAAGTGCTTTGCTGGACTGAAGTTCCGTGGGACAGCGGGTGCTGTGCAGGCCTGGGATGCTGGAAGGGGACAGTGCTATGTATCCCAGCTCCATCAAGTTATTCCATGTTGGGTACCACAGGCCTGGGGCTGTGCTCGCCTTGCAGGGAGCATCCAAACAGTGTGGCCTCTGAACAGGTACCTGAATTTCAGCATCTGTTCCTGTGTTCTGAGGGCATCAGCCTCACCTGTATGTCACAAACACAGTCTTGAAAAAGTATGTAATTTATTTCCTCTGTGTTGAGAGAAAGGAGCATGTTTGTGGAGGAAAATATTCCTGATTTTATCATCAAAGAAAGAAGGGGAGCAGATTCTATGACCTGACTAATAAATCTTCATAGGAATTTGTGTGGCTGCATTAACACAACAAAAAGGACTCCTGTATTAGCACAAGCTTTTATAATGGCTTTATCTTCTTCTTTCCTGTTCCAAGCTAATTCCTGAAAGCCTTCTTCTAATCCCCCGTTTTGCTCATCCAGCCTGGACTTCTTAGAACAGCAACAGGGCTTTTTTTCTTCAGTTTTAATCTACAAATGACAGCACTTAAAACTAATAACTGTAGCCATGGCATGCACAAAAATGAAAAACCACCATCAGAAAAACAAGACCCGTGTTTTTTGAAAACACCACTACCAGGGGTTAAGGGAAATCTGCAGCTGGAACAAATACAGCACTCGTCTGACTTCCTCAATGACTCTGCTGGGGGAGCGGGCAGTTGCCAGACTGAGGAAGCGTGGTTAGCCATTGAGTCTTTGAATGCAGCTCCGTTTCCCCCTCAAACCCATGGAATTTATATTAATCTCTAGCTTTTCTTAGCTGGTGAGAAAATTTTTTTTTTTAATTTGTTTGAGTAAGAGCCTCACTTTTGTTGCTTTGGTTCGCAGGAGGAGATGGTTCTGCTCCTTGCGCCACGCTCTCCCTGGCAGAAGGCCAGGGATGTTAAATGAGTAATTTCTGGCAGTGATAAGGAGAGAAAGGTTGAGGCTGCCAAGCACAGAGTCACAGATGTCTGACAACTTGGTTTTGGGAAGGACAGGCTTGAGAGATCCTGGCTTGCTGGGTTGTCTCCAATCCCAGCAGAGATGCAGGCAGGAGGAAGGACCCCATGTGCCTTTAGCATCTTGTACATGGGTGTAAATGTAGAGGGCAAAGAGCAATGTCACAGAGTCACAGAGCGGCTTGACTTGGAAGGGACTTCAGAGACCATCTCATTCCAACCTCCTGCCGTGGGCAGGGACACCTTCCACTCTCCCAGCTTGCTCCAAGCCCTGTCCAACCTGGCCTTGGACACTGCCAGGGTTGGGGTAGCCACAGCTGCTCTGGGCACCCTGTACCAGGGCTTTACTACCATCACAAAGGAAGAAATCCTTCATAATATCTTACCTAAATCCACCCTTCTTCAGCTATGTGTGAATGCCAGTCAGGATGTCTGAAACCACTTTCATTGCAATACTTGTCTACCTAATTTAAGGCCACAGGAGATCTACACAGGTGAGCATGGAGTGTAGCTTGAGAGACCTCATTTTGCATGCTTGGGCTCCCCTAGGATCCCTCTGTGACTTCAGAGCCACTTTGGAGGCAGAATATCCGTGGGATGCTTCTGGCTGTGGTGCTGATGGTGGTGGGCAGGAGTCCTGGGTAGAGAAGGGAGCTGGCTGAATGGACATGGGGGATGTGCTGGTTGCCAAAATTGCCATCTTTCTGGTGGCCAGCAGTTTGATGTCTCCTTCTGAGCTTCCCATCACAAAGTGCATCTGCAATTTTCCTGTCATGCTGCATTCTGCTTGTTGCCCATTCCAGTCTTGGTGGCCACAATCTCAGAAAACTCTTTCCAGCTCCTGGAGCTGAGCCCATCACAGCACCAATTCTGCCAGCTACAAAGGCATCAAGATTAGAAAGCACCTGAAAAAGCTATAGTGAGGAGGGGCAGCATGACCCAAGACATGCCAGCAAGCAGTATCTTTGGTGTTGATCACTTGGCGTATGAAAATGTATTCAGGAGTTGTGTGGTTTCTTGAATTTTAGTGTGGATTCTTACAGAATCCTAGAAGGGTTTAGGTTGGAAAAAAAATTGTAAGACCATCAAGTCCAACCACTCACCCAGGACTGCCAAGGCCACCACTGCCCCATGTCCCCAGGTGCCACAACCACACGGCTTTTACACCCCTCCAGGGATGGGGACTCTAGCACTGCCCTGGGCAGCCTGTTTCTATGTTTGACAACCCTTTCCATGCAGAAATTTTTCCTAATATCCAACCTCAGTCTAATCTTTTTTGTCCCCATTTGGATCTGGTGAAACACCTGAAGGTGTGTCCTTGTGACCAACATGAAATGATTTGAAGAGATTTCACCCAGCACCCTGGTAGTCATCACAAAAGCAGCTTTAGCTTATGCTTTCTGTGGCAGGAAAGCTGATGTTTGAATGATGCCACAGTCTTTGGAGTTGTCATGTTTGAGGTTTGGACTTTGCAAGAGTCAGGAGAACAGATACAGCCATCCTGCTGCCTGTCCTCTATCAACTTTGGATAGAAAACAGTTTTTGAGGATTATTTTTTTGATGGAGATGCTAGATCCATTTCCAGTGTCACATTTGGACAAGCAGCTACAAACAGGCCTTTCTTACTCATCTCCGTTTTACTGTTCAAAGTAGGTTGTGGCACACAGAGGTCTGCAGAACATCAGTAAAATAACACCAGTGTAATTAACACGTGGTGTGATATGATTGATACTCTCTGGCAACTGCATCATGTTTTCTGAGCTTTTCCCTGTGTAGAAGTCCATTACAGCAGGAGGAATCCAAGATCCTCGGTGCATACAAGGAAGATCCTGGCAGGGATCAGACAGGCACTCAGGGAGCAATTTCTTCTCCACAGGTACAAACTGCCAGCAAACTGGCAAGGAGCAAGTCAAACCCTTGTGTTGTACAGCCCACACTCCCATGAAGGACTGGGACTTTTCAGAGGGAAGAGTAAAGCTTTTCTAGGATTAGATTGGTATATGCACATTGGGATATTTTCCAAGCTAGGGTGACTGAGACATGGGATCCTCACATGATCTCTCTGGGTTAAACTGGACTAAGCAGCACCTTCAGAGAAGAGAAAAGACACCTTTGGTGGCATAGTCCTGAGGAAAGTGCGCTGGCTGTGTCTTCAGACAGCCACAAACACAAATATCTGTTGAGTGAGAATGTTTCCAGCACAACACAAGGGACTTGGGAAAGGAAAGGACCATGCTTCAGCCATCAAGATCTGTGAGAAACACCCACTGGTGGGCCAAGAGGGGCTGCCACCACCATGACCGTATTCAAGTTGATGCCAAAATTCCCTTTTGTTTTGGTAGTGCAGTGTGTGGATCACAGGGATATGGATCGTGTTTAAAAAAATTTTTAAAAACCAACTTGTTGAATTATAAACTTCTGCTTGCAATCTTATGGTATTGAAAAATTTCATGCACTTGGAAGGTGTCCAACGGGAAGTGCCAATGACTGAGCATTGAGAAAGTTATCCTGTTGCCTCTGGATCTACCCATGGTGAAAGAAAAAAAGAAGCCACCTGTTGTGTGTAAGGCTGTGAAGTTGTCACTTTGTAAATAAGGGGTTTCATCACTGTTGCACTGCCCCAAATCCCAGGAGCTTGCAGGATCTTGAAGCTCCTTCAGGCTGAAACCCTGGTCTGCCCAAAATAAGATGGATGGAGGCCTGGTTCTGGGGGATTCCACAGATGGACATGGAAAACACACCTTTTTTCATAGTAATGGTGAAATGAAAGTATTCTTGGATGCAGCCCTTATCACCTGGGAGCAGCTCTGAGGTTCAGGCATACCTGGCCAGAGGAGGCTGTGTCAACACTGGGGATAGCACAGAAAGGTTCCAGCTTAGAGGTTCCTAATCTCCCTGAGGTCCTATCAGGTGTGTTTATACATCCCCTTAAGAATCTATCCCAGTTCTGCCTGTAGATCTCCTCCTTGTGACACCATCCACCACGATGGAACAGTGGGGAGGTGTTGAGGGACCTCCAGCCATCCCACCTCTGCTGGAGAGACATGGTCAAACAGCATGCCAAGATGCATAAATGGGGGAGCTGGGCTTTGAAGAGGACAAGGGGCAGGAAAAACCAGACTGGGGAACATGACAAATACAGAAGGAATGTATATTTTAAAGAAAAATTAGGTCCCAGAGGGACTGAAATAGCTGAGATTATAAATATTCCAGTAGCAACCTCATAACACTCCTAAGGCCCAGGTAAAGCTGCTCCCTCCCTCACCCCCAAGCTGGTGCAAGCCAAGGAAAATGTAGGAAAAGCTTCTCAGAGTAGTGCAGCTCTTTCTCAGGATGAGCTTGGGCTACCCGGACAGACTAAAAACCAAACAGCCTGTGTGGTGCCTCCTGGTCAAAGTGATGTGGGCAGTATTTATTCCCAATATTAGCTGAAAAAGTCTCCTTTTTCCAGAGAAAAGCAAACCCAGGTCATCAATGTGATTTATTTTAGTGATTCTTTAAATAATCTGCATTTAAGGACTCCAGGCAGTGGCATGGTTATATCTATACTTAGGGAATAAATGTATTTATTTAGGGATGGGATGCTTTACTGCTGACATTACAATTTGTTTTTAAGCCTGACCAGGGTAGAGGAAATACATACAAATAAACAATAAACCTAAACAACACCAAAATAACATCAGTTAAAACAATTAGAGTTACTTCCACTCGCAAAGTATTGTTCCCATTTTGCTGCAACATGGGAAAAAGCTCCATTTCCTAAGTCAGCTTGTAACTGATTTGGGATTTGCGGATTCTGGTAACAAAAGGGGATTTCTTTTGTCTGTTATTTATACTCTTCCTATGGCACCGTGTGTCTGGAGCACCCTGTCTCAGTGCTGCAGTGTCTCCAGCCTGTCCCCATCTCCTCAGCTGCCTCTGCTTGGGTTTCTCCTCCTGCCCATCCTGCTCGTGCTGCTGTGAACTTGTGTGTTTGCAGAGGCAGTTCCTCCTAGGAGACTTTGTCCCGGTTTTTAAAGTTTTATTATCTCTGAATTATGTATAATTCAGGAGCTCAGGGGCCAAGAGTTAAAAATAGACCCCGGAAAACGCGCTGTCAGTAATCAGCAGAAGGCGCCAAGGAAGGTTCAGGCCATGTTTTAATTGGGATGCTTTGCCTAATTATTCTAATGCTTTAATTGCACTTGCATCCTTCACCCCGCACAGGGAGTTCCATGCCGGGTTGTTCTGCCGCTCTCTGTGTGTTTTGTGCCATCCCAGAGCTGGCTGCAGAGGGGTGAGGTGGGACAGCTCAGCTGCCACCAAGTATTTCATGCCATTTTTATTTATTTTCAACACTGCCTTGCCTCTAGCTGTGTGTCTGCTCTCTGTCAGGAGCCAATTACAGACACCAAGGAGAGGTGATGGGAAAATAACTGTCTGAATGATGCTTCTTTGGATCTGAATGATGCTTCTTTGGGTCCAGGACTGCATGTCTAGGGTCTGTGGTTCATGGAAACACCCGTTATTCTGTGAGAAGGGTACACTAGAGCATTCACACTCAGCAAGTGGGAATCCAGGAGTTTGTGTCCTTGGAGCAACAAGGGAGCGCAGAGCCCTGCAGGGAATACTGCAGGTGTTTTTAGTGATAGCTAAAGAGTGATATTTTTCTGTGACAGTCCTGGTCACAGTCACAGCCATCCTACCCTTTTCTTTTTTAGAAAAATCTCCAAGGTGCTCATCACTGGGGCATGTGTGCTGCAGCTACACATCCAGCCTTTGCTGGGAATCTCTGGTTTATGGTGCACGCCCCAAAGACATGGATCACCAGGGAATCCTCCAAACTGGAACATCCTTCATGAAATTACTTAAAATCACAGAACCATAGAATGGCCTGAGTTGGAGGGGACCCACAAAGGTCATTGAAGTCCCAGCTCCTGGCCCTGCCCAGGGCAGGTCTGAGAATTCCACTCTGTGCCTGAGAGCATTGTCCAAATGCTCCTGGAGCTGCTCTCTGGGGCATGTTGCCCTATGCCATGATTCACCAGGCCAGCACATCCTACTGTCATCGTCCCACAGAGCACCTCTTCTCCACAGCAGAACTTCTTAGATCAGTGGTTGCAAAACCCACAGAGTTTTGCTCCTTTTCCAGCTCCTGGATGACTGGAAATTAATGTCTGTGTCAGTCCTGTAGTTGAATTTAGCACTGGCTGCAGTGATTGAGGTTGAAGGGGATGTCCTCAGAAGTTGCCAGGACCCACGTGTGCTGTGTTATGGGAGAGGAAGGATGGTAGAGACACAACCATCAAGTACTGTAAGGGTTTACTGCCTTCTATCTTGTGTGGGGAGTATTTTGCAAAATGGTTGCACTTTCTATTCCTTAGATGTTGAGCACCAACTGCTTGCTTATTCAGAAGCAGCTCTTACTGTAAGCACCTTACAGGAAAATCTGAATAGCTTGCAATTTAAAGGAACAGATTTATCACTTACATTTTAACATAGAGGAAATAATTTCTGTGTGGCTTCCTGACAGTGTTTGGTGTCCTTCCGTGGCCTCCAGACCAGGTCAAGGCTTTGGTTTGTGCCTCAGCTCTCTCCTTCCAAGATGTAAAAAATTCCCCTTGTGGGTGACAGACCAGAGCCGTGGGAGTTCCTGGAGGAGGAAGAGGCAAGTGGCCTCTGAGGAGAATTCTGCTGGAAATGCCCACAGGACCCACAGGTGTTCATGTATCACTGACTTATAGAATCACAGAATGGTTTGAGTTGGAAGGGGCCATACAGCTCGTCTTGCTCCAGCCCCTGCCACGGGCTGGGAGACCTTCCATTAGAATCACTTCCAGCAGAATTGCCAGCCTTGGGTGGGTGGAGGTGGTGGGGATGCTGCCAGTGGCACTTTTGCCATGTTTTTCATAAGCAAGGGGCTGGCTGGGATGGTTGTACTGAATATATTGGCACATTCCACCTCATAGACACCACGATTATGGGACTGGCACAATAAAAAATACATCTGCAGCTCTGTGCTGTCCTGGACTTCCCTGCCTTGGACCATCCATCCTACAGGCAGATGAAAGCCTTGGTGCGAGGTGTTGTAATTCCATGGGTGGCTTTCTGCTGATCATTCCTGGAACCACGACATATTTATCTTTATATGCTCCCTCCAGCCTGGGTATTTCTGTTGTTCCCTTTGCACGGGCAGATGGGGCGACCTCAGTGATTCCAGCCCCACCTCACCCTTCCCTCTCCCCCAGGAGATAAATCCCACCCTGAACTTTGTGTGCAGTAAAACCCAGCGAAACTCCCAGCTCCTACCTCAGGCCTAATAACCTGTTTGTTCAGTTCAGGCCCTCTGCAACCATTTGTTTAAGATAAGCAAGGGCGGATGTTTCTTGAGGGCACAAAAGGCTCTCGAGATAAAGCTCCAGCAGGACTGATCCCATGCTGTGGCTGCATCATTTCCTTCTCTCATCACCTGAGTGTTGTTCTTTTCCATCAGTCCATTGCTTTTCTCAGCCTTCTGTTCACACCCAGGGTTTCAGTGCTGCTGTTTCCTATTCAGGTGTCTTCACCTGCTTGACTCTCACAGGCTGGGGGCGTTTCTGCTGCATGAAAGAGGGTGAATAAGTTGTTATGAGTGAAGACAGCTGCTTTGTGGGCTGAGGTTTCACATCTGAAAGTCAGGCTGTAAAACCACACAGATGAAGCAATGAACCCAAACCCCTAGAAGCCCCTCTAATCTTTGTGGAACACTCATGAGTTCAGCCAGCTCAGGCAACAGCTGCATTTGGGAATGCAGCAGTGGAGGAGGAGGAGGAAGAGGAGGAGGAGGGAGGGTGCAGGTTGTTCCCAGATAGGACTATCTCTCTTGTAAGGCTGTTGTTTTCAGATGCCAGAGGAGTTGCTGTGATTTGCTGCCTCAGGGTGGTCACAGAAAATCCAGTGGCAGCAAACAGCTCTGCCTCATTCCTGCTTATCAAATTGTGACTTGGGAGTGTTCATGGAAGAGAAGCTGGACCTGCCCCAGCCCTGAACCCCCCGTGCCCTGGGCTGATCCCCAGCGTGGGCAGTGGGGCAGGGGGGATTCTGCCCCTGTGCCCCTGTGCTCAGCTGAGAGCCCACCTGCAGAGCTGCCCCAGCCCTGGGCAACAACAGCACAAGCACCTGGAGCTGCTGCAGCCAGGCCAGAGGAGGCCACGCAGATGCTGCCAGGGCTGCAGCCCCTCTGCTCTGGAGCCAGCCTGGCACACCTGGGGCTGCTCACCTGCACAAGAGACGCTCCAGGGACACCTCAGAGCCCCTGCCAGGGCCTCAAGGGGCTCCAGCAGAGCTGCACAGGGACTGGGGACAAGGCATGCAGGCACAGGACACAGGCAATGGCTTCCCAGTGCCACAGGGCAGGCATGGATGGCATCTTGGGAATTGGGAATTGCTGGCTGGGAGGCTGGGCAGGCCCTGGCCCAGGGTGCCCAGAGCAGCTGTGGCTGCCCCTCCCTGGCAGAGTGGTGAAGCTAGATGGTCTTTAAGGTCCCTTCCAACCCAAATCATTCTAAGATTCTACCAATTTACCACCCCCAGTAAAACAGGCAAAGCTGGTGCCTTCCTCCAAATCCTTCCAATAATCCTGCTGCAAAGGAGGCATCAGAAAAACCATAGCAAAGTGTTTTTTGTAGGAGGGTAACATTGAACCCAACCATTTCCCTCCTCTGTTCCTGCCTCTTTTCCTCATGTCCTTCCCAAGCCAGTATCCCACAGGTTACTGGGCTGGGGTGTGGGGTGGGATCATCAGAGGGATGTTGCTGGGGAGAGGCAGATGTCAGTGGGGAAAGAGGTGGAGGCTCTTGCGTGGCTGCAGATTGCCAGTGAGATCTTGGAAGCTTTTTATTCATTCTTCCATTAAACTTTGATGTAAATGTGTCTGGGGAGCAGCTTTCTGGATTCCCACAGAAAGGTGGACAGGGATGAAGCTTGGACAGACGCCTTCATTAGGAAGGTAAAGCACAAAAAAGAGAGCATGTGGCCTTCAAACATGCTGCCTGTGAGCCCTGTTTGCAGCAATTCCAGCAGGTGACAGATTTCCTTAGCTGGCCATATGACAGTCACCTGAGCTCACCAGACATCACCTTCTCCAAGAGTTGTTTTCCCCAAAAAATCTGAAAACGTGTATGCACGTCACAACACAGCTGATCTCTTGGGGACTGGCCCAGAGGGCAGACCATTCCTGAACAACCCTTCTTTTCCAGAGCTTTTGGCCCTTCTTGTTAGAGCATTTATGTTTATGATTTAAATTGGAACATATGTGCCTTAGAAGTCCCATGGGCGTCTCAGGTTCTGCTCCAAGCTTCCCTCCATGCAAACCACAGACTGTTTAGCTCCAAAACTGAAAATTAGCCCTATTAGCAGTTCTTCCTGTGACCATGGGCTCCTTGTGTTTTGCTTTTCCCACACCCCTTGCTTTCAGAGCTGGCAGCACTGAAATAACTGAAATAGTTTGTTACCTTCTCCAGCCACCTGTGAATAAATACCAAAATAAAACTCGTGTGGGAAAGAGACCAAATGTGATTTTGCTGCCCACTGAGGAGCTGCAAACCTGTCTATGAAAACCATGAGCACCTGAGTTTGATGGTGTTTCTGGCCAAAGCAGGAGGAAAACCCATCCCTCTTGTAGACCCGCTGCAGAGCAGAGGGTGGTCTTCTGCCTTGAGAGACATTTGCCTTCGGCTCTGTTCAGGGATTTGGGCTTCACAAGGAGCATGTCTGCTGAAAGATGGAAGATCTGCTTTTCAGATGCACGTTGTCCCCAGTGAGCTGGCTCTGCTGAAGGCACTTCCACAGCTGTCCTGCAGGACCAGTGGTGGGCAGCAGCCTGGAGACAAGAGCTGTGTTATCAGAGCTCTCACCATGCCCTTGGGATTCTGTCCCCACCCACCCATCACCTTTGGTCTTCTCCAGCCGCTCCGCCCTCCTTGCAAGTTGCTGATATTTCCTTTTACATCAGCTTGCTGCACAAAAAAAAAAAAAAAAAAAAAATCAACTTTTCTCCCTTCCAAATTTAGCTTTGTTTAGGCACCAAAATAGACAAGAGTAGGGATCGGTGACTGTTTTTTTCCAAAACATTGTCTCATGACAAGGGCTGAGGAAGGGAACTGCTCAGCTGGAGAAAGGAGATGTTTGATTTTCGTAAATGGGGACACAAAGTTCTCCTCTGCTCAAGCACAGGCAGTGTCCAGGAGTGCTCCTTGGATTAGGAACTTATTCCCATGTAGTTAATTCGTCTCTCATCCAGTTGACGTCAGCTGCTGGTGGGCAGAGGTCTGAGGAAGCACAGGGATTCTCTGCAAGGAGGGCATGCGGGAATGCACCACTGTACATACGGCTTCTACTTGGGAAGAGCAGAAAAGCAGCTCCTGAGGCTTTAATGAGGGCTCCACTAGAGGAAATTGGTCCTTGTGTGGAGCACAGATAGTTTCATTTTGCCAAGGTAATTGTATTTGCACATGTGTCTGCAATGCAGCTTAAATTCTTAAAAACACCCCAAGCGTTAGTGTGCTGTGGTAGTACGGCATTTAGAAGCAGCCTCGCTAATTATTGTACTATTTTTAGCCTCATTTCCTAAACTAGCTCTGCTGATGGGATTGGGCTGTGTGTGTCTCCTCCTTCCCCTGCTTTTCTCATTCAGTTTGGAATCTGTTGGCCAATTTCAAGTAATTTTTCAAAGGAACACAGATCTCAGAGATATCGAGCTCCTCCTATGCATTCAGTGAAAATAAGTGGTTGTGAAAATGAGTGATGAAGAGCACTCAAACCACAGGCCTCAGTAATGAAGAAGTTTTAGTATGAGCACCCTGGTCTGGTGGAAGGTGTCCCTGCCCATGGCAGGTGGGTTTGAACTGGATGATCTTTTAAGGTTCCTTCCATCCCAAACCATTCTGGGATTCTGTGATTCTAAGCTATTATAGAACCATGGAATTCTAGAATATTCTGAGTTGGAAGCCACCCATAAGGATCATCCAGTCCAATTCCTGGCCATGCACAGACACCCCAAACATCCCACCCTGTCCCTGAGGGCATCGTCCAAACCCTCCTGAAGTTCTGGTGGCCTTGGGGCCATGCCCATTCCCAGGGCAGTGCCCAGCACCCTCTGGGGGAAGAACCTTTCCTGATCTCCAGCCCAAACCTCCCCTGGCACAGCTCCAGCCATGCCCTGGCTCCTGTCCCTGTCACCAGGAGCAGAGATCTGAGCTGTCCCTTGGGAGGAGCTGCAGAGCCCAGTGAGGTGTGACCTCAGTCTCCTCTTCTGGAGGTGGAACAAGCCCAGTGACCTCAGGCACTTTCTCGTGTGGCCCCTCCAGACCCTTCACCATTGTAGCTCTCCTTTGGACTTTTTCTAATAGGTTTGTATTTTGGTTCAGTGAGTTCTTTATGTCTTGCAGTCTGGAGGAGCAAAGCTCTTCGAATGGGAAGGCTCCAGCTGCCACGGGAGCTGTAGGGTTGCTGCAGCAGCACTTTCTCCAGGCTTTTTGCAGTGGTCAGCAATAAACCCTGTCTGACATCAACTTGGTGGTGCCTTCTCTGGCCTAAATTCATCATCATCCTCAGCAACCTTCCTCTTCCATTACAACTTCCGCCAGAGAAACTCAAAATACTATTACCTCAGTAACTGCTACTAAAATCAACTGTCATTTCCAAAGGCTCTTCAAAGAAAGAGAGAAGGGCTTCTTTCTGAAGTCAGTGTGTTGTGTTGTCATGCCAATGTCACAAAGCTGCTGCTGGATGAGGCACATCCCCACCCAGCCCTTGCCTTGCCCAGGCTGCTCCCTCATGGCCCCTCGCACGTGCTGATTCCCAGCAGTGGCTGGAGCTCCAGGCTGAGACAGATCGTGATGGAAATAAAAGGAGCAACTTTTACAGGGCTTTTATTGCCAGCTGGGGAAGGACAATACTGCATAAATGAAATTCATTAAGGTTATGACAGCCCTGTGGTCCCTGGAAAATAAATAATACTTTACACTTACTTAGAGCCTTTCGTCCAGGAACCTCAGAGCTCTGTGTGAGCATTAGGAAAGCCTCATCGTGCCCATAGCAGGATGGGAAATACAGCAGCCCCCTTATCAGATGAACAGACCACGTCAGAGTCAGCACCTTCAGTGGAAAGAGGGCACTGGAAAGGCAGCAGCTGGAGTTACACACAGCTCTTCCATTGCCTTGTCTTGCAGTCATAGAATCCTGGATTGGTTTGGGCTGGAAGGAACCTTAAAACTCATCTTGTTCCACCCCTCTGCCATGGGCAGAGGCACCTTCCACTATCCCAGGTTGCTCCAAGTTCCATCCAGCCTGACCTTGGACACTGCCAGGGATCCAGGGGCAGCTCTGGGCACCTTGTGCCAGGGCCTCAGCACCCTCACAGTACAGACTTACTTTCTAATCTAGTGAAAAATTTCTTCCTAGTATCTCATGTAAGTCTGCCCTCCTTTGTCTTGGGCTTGGGCTTTACCATCCTTGTCACCTGGTTGTTTCCTGTAAGGTGGATCCCACTAGTCCTTGCTGCAGGGGTGGCATGGACTGACTCATTCTTGGTGGGCAGGCTCAGTGAGGTGCTCCTGATGTGGTTGTTCCCTTCCTACAGGCATGAGGGCACAGCCCCCACAAAACTGCCAGCTGTGGCTCCTGTTGGCTTCCCCCAGTATGCTGAAAATTATGCCCAAAATCCTCCTTTACAGACATTTTTTCAGCTGGGTTTTGGATAAACATACAAAGGAAACAGCCCAGGGAGATTGGATGGCTTAGGTGCACCAGTGCCATGTGTGAAATGGGTGAATTCCTTGTCTGTGGTCTCTGTGTGGGATTTACACATTCATGACCCAGTTACTTGCCCTGTGTGGTTCCATCCCTACAGAAACTGTAGATAACTTCATCCCCTGCTCCTTGCAGCGGCCCTGAGAGGGTACAACACACCTGTGTATTTTCAGACCTGCTTTTGTGGGGTCTGGGGTGCTGTCAGGATGTTTGGATGGGAGCTGTGTCTTTTACCATGCACACCTGCTGGGTGTACAGCTCTGTCCCTTCCATGGTGCTGCCTCCTGGAGCTGATGGCTGTTTTCTCTCTCTTTTGCAGGGTTACCATCCGTTGCCTCATGAAGCTGAAATCGCACACACCAAAAAACTGTTCAGAAGGAGGAGAAACGACCGCAGGTAGGCGAAACTGCTTCAGTGTTTGTTTCTTTTTTTCTTTTTTTTTCGCTCTTCTCTTCTTCGTTTCACGTCTTCCTCAACTGCCTTGTGGTGAGTTTTTGGACAGTTCTGCTGACAGTTCAGCAGGGTTAATGCATAAACTCTTATTTCAGCACTAACATCCTGAAAATAATTTGAGATGTGTCCTGCATTGATGCAGGAGTACCTTAAGGACCTTCTCTTCCCCTTGAACTTATTCTGCACAGCCAGATCCCCCCACTTGTAGTAAAAGAGACAGCTGGCAAGCTACTGTCTGTAAAAGCTTGAGTCGTTGGGATTTGCTTCCTTTTTTCCTGTTGAAAAGCAAAATTTGCTGAGTTTCAGGGTTGCCTGTAAAGTGGGTATGGTTTGATTAAGAGGGGCTCAGAGCCAGCCTCAGGTGTCTGAGGGGATGTGCTGTACAGGCAGCTGAATTCCTCTGGCATTGGTGATTTCAATCCGTTAATTTAATCAGGTCAACTGGATATTTAATTGTGTAAAATGCATATTCAATTGTATGAGGGCATCTAAAGTCCTTGATGGGAATTGTGACTACGGTTAAAATGTGAAAAGAAGTGAGGAATAAGGGAGTTAGTTGTCCATGCAGCTTTATTTCTGCTGACTTGTTCTGCTGCAGCTGAGACAACACACCCGGGGCAATAAAGCAGGTCTAAAACCATGACTTTGAAAGATTGAACAGGAGAAAAAGTGGCCAGTGCTTTCTCCTGGAATGAACTGAAGTCTGTGCCTGAGCTGTCACAGGGGGTGTTCTTGGTGAAGTCCTGCAGACACATTGGAGTGCATCCTCAAATCTCACCATCACTTCTTGTCTCATGAACAGCTATGCTGCGTGGTTTGATTTTCCTAAACTTCACTGAGGGACCAAAAAAAGCCAGCTAAAAAGTTTTCTCAGGCAACCTGGAAACATTATCCTGTGGGCAGGATGGTTTGTCAGCAGCAAACTCTGTTTGCTTTTGAGGACACCTTCCTTTTTGACCGTACACAATTCAAAGCCAGTCTAATCTTGTGATTTGGGGTGGAGTAAAAAGGTCTTATTTCAGCTGGGTTGCAGCCCTGTGATCACCAAAACGTGGTTGAAACCAAGCTGAAGTCTGTTGTGTTACAAGACTGAGCTGTGTGGGCTTAATTGGAGCACCGGCTGGGCTCCTCTGAGGAACCACCCTGGAGGCTGGAGCATCCTGCTCCCCTCTCTGGCCTCCTTCTTCTGCCATACAAACAGTGCTTGATGCTTTGGGAGAGGAGACCTTCAGGGCCAAGAGGTCTTCTGCATGAAGCCCCATGCCCAAGACTGTGATGAACCATGGAGCTGTGTGTTGGTTCTTCCCTCTCATCCAAAAAAAACCTGCCAGTTGGAGGGATGGGAGGGAATGTGCCAGATGTGCATTTCTGTTTCTTTTTTCTTTCTGGTCCCTTAAGATAAACCATCAGCAGACAGAAGCATTCAGCCCCCCAGGGCATCCCTGCCTCCTGCACAGATGGCAAGGAGAGATAGCAAAAGAAACTGCCTTGGGCTGGGGTTGGAAGATCATGGGGTGAGATGCAGCCCCCACCAAATAACACTGGGATAATGTCCCAGGAGAAGAGAAAAAAGCCTTAAAATCCAATTGATCCAGAGGAGACGTGGGGTCATTTCAGCCCTAAGCAGTCACAAATGAAATAAAATGGAAAGAGCAGAGGGTATGCACTTCTGCCCAAGTGCTCCACAGTGCTGTCAAAGCTTAGCCAGAAAACCACATTTATTTCAGTTTCAAAAAGCTAAGAAGCCTGAGTAGAGGGAGCTGGAGTGAAAAAGCAGTTTCTTTAGTAATTATTTAAAAGGAAAAGGCATGGTTCCCATCTCATTCTCTCAGCTTGAAACTTCAGCTGCCTTTTTCTCCCCATGCCACTTGTTTTTATGCTGAGGATTTTCAGGGTCCCCTTTTCTCTGTGCTGCATGTGGGACTGGGAGGGAAGGTTTAGTCCTTTTAGTGTCACTTGAGTTGCTCCAAGAGAGCACTTGCTCCTTAAAATTGATTTCTAGCAGTGAGTTAGTTCTCAGAATGTTTATTTTACATGGAGAGTTTGACAGAAGTAGGGGGAGGAAAGGGCAGGAATGGGGGGGGAGAAAAAGGAGTAGGAAAAAAAACAGATTGTATCAGAGCACAGACTACAAAGCTGTTTACGCTTTATTGCAGTGCTGTTATCTTAATGTCCCAGGCATCATTCTGGGGCAGAAAAGCTCCATTCCAGAGCTGGTGGAGCCACACAGGTGATATAAAAATTCCTCAGGGTGAGATTTTACGTTAGGCAAAACCGCCGGGAGTTACGGGCTTTTTGTTTAAAACCTCATCTGGATACAGAGAGAGTCAAAATTGCAAGAGTATGGATGGGGCATGAGAGGCAGTGAGGCTTGGGAGAAGCCTCACAGGGCCATTTGGGGGTGCATGGGTTGGGAAGGGGCCAGGAAGCAGCTCTGGGTGCCTGGACCCAAGGGAAGAAGCTCTGGTTCCCTAGAAGGGGATTGGTGGCAGCCAAGGATGGGAGTAGGGCCGGCATGCAGTGGGTTTGCAAGAAGAGAAGAGGTTGTCCTGCTGAGTTGGTTAGAAGCAGGTGTGGCCCCAAAGTCCTGGGCACACCTGGGTCTGGTTCTCATGGGGCAGCTTTTCCCCTTCTCCTGGGGCTGGTGGGTCCTGAAGCAGCTCCCTGGGCCCCACAGGTAATACCTGTATGGTGTGCACGGCCTCTCCCTGCCCAGCGCTGCCCCATCCAAGGCTGACAAATCCCCAGTGACCACAGTGGGCATCCTCCTGTCAGGTGCAGGAGTCGCCCTGACAAGTGGCCATCCAGCTTGGGTTGAGGTGTCACCCCCCAGTTTGAGCTCTGCTCAGTGCCCAGGTCCAGCTGGCCTTGCCTGGTTGTAGGTGACCTTCACGTTGGCTGGAGCTTCATGTAACACAGCTATTACAAAAAAAAAAGCTGATAAAGCACATTGGTACCTAGAAATCTGCCTTTTTCTTTTTCCAGCTGGTCTTACAAGTGGTACTGACTCAGTCCCAGGGTGTGTGTGGGCTTCTCTGGCCTCGCTGACAGTGACATTCAGATGGGGACACCTCTTGGGCTAGTGAAGCACCTTTTGTTTCACATGCAGAACAACGCTGATGTCCGGCCCTGCCATAAATAGAGCCTGTCCCTGCTTCCTTCCCATCACCTTTCCTCAGGAAATGCTGTCCCTGTGGTGTGGAGGAGCACAGCTCACCTACCCTGAGGTCTCTGCCACACAGCTTTCACTCCCTTAAGGAGAAGCTGCCCCAAGGAAGTGACCCAAAGATCTCTCCTTGCACATGTGCTATGTTTTTATGTTCCCCAGGCCTTTTTTTTTCCCCAGAGAAGCTGTGGATGCCTCATCCTTGGAAATGTCCAAAGCCAGGTTGGATGGAGCTCTGAGTAACCTGGCCTACTGGAAGGTGTCCCTGCTTCTGGAGCTGAATGGTCTTCAAGGTCCCTTCCAAGCCAAATCATTCTGGGATCCTATGATTTTTCCATGGATGCATACTTCATTTGTTGCATAAGATAGGTGTGAAGGGCGAATTAAATGCCATTAAAAACTCTGGGCACATTTTCCATAACAGCAATCAACATCAGAGCCACGTCTGCTGGAGGGTTGGGTTGCACAGGGTGCTGTGAAAGCCTGCAGGAGGTGGTGAGGTCCTTCCTGCAAAGGGCTTATGATCAGAGCAGGAGAGGTACCAACCTCCCCACCTCTCCTGGCAGAAATCCTGCAGCCAGTGTCTTCTCTGTTGGTGTAGGCTCAGGAGGTGTGACTGCCGCCTCCTGATGGGGATAGTGGAGGGCATCTCTGCCTGCTGGGATCATGGAAGGAGAGCAGCACGGGCAGGTGTTTTCATACCATGGCCAAAGGCACCAAAGGCCACTTAGTTTGACCTCCCAAAGGCAGCCACCTGTAGGGAAGGACGGAGTTTTCCTGGGTGGTGGCAGGACCTCTCCTGCAAGGAAAGAAATACTGTGGGATATGGGGGATGACAGACCCATTTCTCAAGTCCTCCTACCTTTCCCAACCCAGTACCTCTCAGCCAGCAGAGCAGAAACTGTGCAGGGATGTGATCTCCTTGGGCAGGTGGGCTCTGAGTTTCACCCCTTGTTTCTCAAAAAGTTCCCAAAACCCCCATTTTTTAAGCACTGCAAATTGTTTTTGTGTTGCACAGGGTTCCCCCAATTCCCACGGCCTCCTGGCATGATGTGTTTGGGATGGAGAGTCCAGCTGGCCAAATCCTTTAGCCTGGAAATGCATGGAAATACATGGACAGAGGCTTGCCCCAGCCTTGTAGGAATGATAAAAGATGTTGCCAGTTCAGGTGGGATTTACAGGAAATATGTGGAGTTGCAAAGGTTTTAGACAAGGTTGTACCTACTTCTTGTTCTTCTGGTTAACAGTACTGAAATGGTTCTTTGTCAGTTGAGGAAGGGGACAGTTCTGAGAAAACCAAGAAAGGGTTGTTGGGGAAGTCTTATAAGGTTTGTACCATTGAAATCATGCTGATCCAACATCTTGTTGGATTCAAAAGACAAATCAAGTTGAAAATCCTACCAAAAGTAAATTCTGGGATGTGCACAGATGCTGGTTGGTACCTCACAGTGCTTCTGGTGGTCCTTGTCTGCAGGCAAGAACAGGAAAGGATGGCAGAGAGGAGGACAGCCCCATGTCCTGGAGAGGATGGAGTAAAAGCCTAAGAGTTAATCAATCCCCTCTTTGCAAAAGGCCTCTGAATCCCTCTTTTCAGTAGAAAAAGTGGGAATCTCTTGTGCTTCTTCTGTGCAGCTCGTGTGTCTTCAGGCTTTGAGGTGACCAAAGCCATGAGGGGCTGCCCTGCCAGTCCCAGCCAAGACTGTTGGGGATCACAGCCAGCCTCAGGTGAAGGACCATCACCTTAAGCTGTGGCTGAGCTTTGTGTCATCTCCTCCTTCTCCTGTTGGATGAGATTTTAAGAGGGGTGTTTCTGCACCTGGGAAGTCCATCCTACATAAAGCCCCTATGTGGGGAGCTGCAGCAGAAGGCTGCACGGGTCCTCCTGGCTCATACATGGAGGGAAGGGTTGGGAGTAAAGAGGCTCAGGAGCTCTCCCCATTTCCCTTCAGCATGCTCCAAATACTTACAGATTTCAAGAAGATAATCACAGAAATGTCCCCAAGTTTTCTCTAGCATTGTCTGACTTTATTTATGTCCTAGCGTTAACTTGGCTTTGCACTTAAATGATCAGGAAAAAATAGTCTGGAATATTTTTTGTGTGTGTGGATGTGTGTTTTCTGGTCTTAATTAGATTCAGAGCTGGGGGAGGCAGAAATATCCTCCTTTCCCAGAGCAGCCTGGGTGGCTGTCAGGGACAGTTTCCTCTTCCTGAAGCAGGAGGGTTGTGTAAGCACCACTGACCCTCCTGCTGATGCCCAGCTGTGCACTGGGTTATCTGGGGTGAGTGCATGGAGTGGGCATCCCTGTCCCAGCTCCCTACACTGCTGAGAAACCTCCTGGGGCTCATCCCAGCCCAGCCTTGTGGCCCTGGCATGGGTCTTTCAAGGAGGTGGTTCTGCATAGGGACAGCCCAGAGGATGGTCATGGTGGGCTCAGGGCCAGGCAGGGAACGTCCCATATCCGCTGGCGGCTCCACTGAGGAGCGTAGGCAAGCTGTGATATATTTCTTTTCCCATTATATTTAATTTTACAGACCCTCGGGAACACTCAACCACCTACAGTGATTAGTTCGACTGATTAAGCTGCTTTTCCTCTTGTGACAAACTCCTTTTGTGAAGGGTTTTCAATAGCCACGCTGCTCAGGACATTGTTCCTGTACAATTTCCTTTCAAAACACCATAAAGGGCACTCTACCGCTTCACCCTGTCGTAAAACACCACAGGAATCAGCTTGGCCCAGCTTGCTCCTTCGAGGGTGGGATCTCCTCATTCAGGGACAAGATACGGAGCCAGGTGGGAGTTGCAGGTCCATGTGGTGCCAGAGTGAGATGGAGCCATGAGCAAGGGGGATCTAAGATGAGATAGGACGGAAAGCAGTTTTCTGCCTTTTTATTTTCTTCTGTTTGTTAATGAGAGGATCCAGGGTCACCCAGGGAAGTGAAGGATAAATAAACTTGAGAGCACAGAGAAGGAAATGCTGCTTCGCGCATGTCAGCTGGTTCAGCCTTACCTGGCAGAGGCTGGAGGCAGATGCTCTCAAGGTACCCAGGGCTAAAAGGTGTGGGGGCAGAAGGGCAGTTTCTGCTGAAGGAACACGCTGCTGTGAGCAGCAAGTGGATAAAACTGGCCTTTTAAGTAACACTACAAGTCAGAGGAAGGTCTGATTGACACCAAGGGAGTAACAGACAGAGGGAACCGGAGGGAGTTGCAGCAGCACAAAGTCATTCCTCCCTGTGTTTGTAGTTACTCCCATGCCCTCTCACGAGGCTGTTGTGTAGAACCTGTTGTCATTTGGATCTGGTTGGTGCAGCAGCTGCTCTCTGGCTGAGCTGGGGATGGAGCAGAGCAGAGATGGTACCAGGAAGGGTCAAGCAGGAGCCCTTTCGACCTGCAGAGCCGCGCTGGCCAGACGCGGTGGCATCGCCCTGCCCCACTGCCCTTCCTTCCAGGCAGCGAGGAGAAGGCTCTGCCAGAGGTCACAGCATGGGGACTCCACTCCCGGGAGGAGGTTGTTGAGAACAAAGCCTGCATCAGGCTCTCCACTGAAGGAGCAGTCCTCAAATGATCAAAATGCCACCTCCTGACACGCTATGGACATGCAGCTGGTGTGACTCAGCCACGGGTGGAGCTGCTGGGCAGAGCTGCAGCTTCTCGTCAGGAGGGAGCTCTTGGAGGTGAAGTCTGGAGGTTCTTTGGCTCCATCAACACCCTTTGCTGCCTTTTACCATGGTTCAGTGAGTAGACACAGCATGGCAAAGGGCAGTGGCTTTAAACTGCCAGAGGGCAGGGTTAGATTAGGTATTGGAAAGGAATTCTTGACTGGGAGGGTGGGGAGGCCCTGGCACAGGGTGCCCAGAAAAGCTGTGGTTACCCCTGGATCCCTGGAAGTGTCCAGGGCCAGGTTGGACAGGGCTTGGAGCACCGTGGGATAGTGGAAGGTGTCTCTGCCCATGTCAGAGGTGGAGCAAGATGATCTGTAAGGTCCCTTCCAATCCAAGCCATTCTAGGATCCTGTGATGTCCCTGTGCAATAATCCGAGCCCTGGTACCTACAGGGCACAGATGATTCAACAGCTATGCAGAAACCACCTGAAGTTCAGCCAAATTTATATCTAGCACCAGTCCTGGGCCAGCTTATCTTAGAGTGAGTCACCTGCCCCAGCACCATCCCCAGAGCTGCACACGTAGGGTCCTCCCATCATCCATGTGGTCCATGTGAAACACTGGGAGCAGTGAGAAGGAGCAGTTGGTATTTAGCATCCACTGGAGAATTTGTTTTGCCTGTCACCCATGTCTCAAGCTGTGGTGGGCTGAGTAGAGGTTTTCCACCCAGCTGCTCTCATTTCTGGCATTGTGAGCAGAACTGAGGCCTTACATGCTTGAGGGTGTCAGTGAAAATATCCCCAGCCATGTGTCACCCCAAGGGTGGGTGGTGCGGCCGCGATCCTGCCGGCAGAGCACACCACAGAAGGGGTGCCACTCACAGCTCCTCTCCTGGTGATGGCAACAGCCAAAAGGACTCTGCATTTTATGCATGAGCAAGGATAAAGCAATTCTGTGAAAGTCACAGAGCTCTGTGGGCTCAAGAGTAATGGCAAGAGAAAGATAAACCTTTGTGGGTTCAACAGGACGTGGTCCTCATGACCAGGGCGTCAGAGCATGCATATCCACTGCTGTTCTCCATATCTGCTCCATCCTCCTGGAGTGCCTAGCTGAAGACTGGTGCAGAAGGGTTAAAAGATACTAATCTAAGCAAATTTAATCCTTTCCTTTCATTGTTCCTTTTTTTCTAATGCCAGGAGGCAGCAGCAGGAGCAACCTGGGCGCATTTCCCAGCTGCAAGGTTGCCACCTCTCTATGGAGAGTGGCTTTGTCGTTACATAAAAACTCCAAAACACAAGATCTTTTATACCCTTTTTTTTCTTCGGTCTTGCTAACTGAAGTGACCTCTATCCTGCAGACTAAATTTAACCCAAATTGCCAAGCCACCAGCAGACTTTATGGCATCAGGGGACTTTTGCAGGTTGTTTTTATACATCTCTGCCACTGACTGAAAGACTTTATGTACTACCAGCAAAGCATGTCATTGTCATGAAACCTCGATAGAAATGTATGGCCTGCTGCATAGGCTCAGGGTCTTATGATGTTGCTCCACAGGCAGCGAAATAATTGCTCCAGCAAAAAAAAAATCCGGAACTTCAGCGTGTGGCTGTGGTGGAGGCCATGGTAGTGGTGTTTTTTATGAAAATTCAGTATTTATTAGCTAGCTTTTTACTGTGTGGCACCCAGGGCTGGTCTGGAGGTCAGTGATGGCTCTTCACAAGTGTTCCAGGCCAGGTTGAACAGGGTAGAAGGTGTCCCTGCCCATGGCAGGAGTGGAGCAATGTTGATCTTGCAAGTCCCTTCCAACCCAAACCACTGTGTGATTCTGTAATTTTTGTAAGCGTTTTGGAATGGGGAACAGGAGCTCGTGGTGGCTGTGGAACTGTGGAGAAGGTTTGGAGAGCAGCCCCTCTTAAGGTCCAAGGCTTTGGGGGGGAACATGGGAGACCTCACTTCAGTGCTGACCTTTATCAGAGAGCGCTGGGCTTCACCTCCATGATCACAGGTGCTGTTTCAGGTGCCCCAGTTTGTCTTGAACACCATGCAAGGAGTTGTCAGACACCAGACCTTATGTCAGCAGCACCAAATTGGCTGGAGGCCAAACAAGATGCTGTAAAGCATCTCCAGTGTCACTGCCATCTGGATCCCACTGCACGTGTCCATGACTCTGTTGACCAGGTATGAACTGCAGGCCCAACCTCCCATTATGCTCAGAGGGGATTTGTTCAGTGAAGTTTGGAGAATGCTTCAGCCCCACATAAGAAAAATCAGCCTGTTCATCTTACAGAAAACACATTTCCTTGCTTTATTTTGCCTTCCCATGGTGACCAGAACCAAGGAAGTCTGAAAGACAAAGAGATGTGGGAGGAGCTGAGCCAAAACACCTCACACTGGGGGGAGTGCTGAGACAAGGATTTGTTTCTGCGCTCTCTTCAGCAAGAACTGACACTTAAGGCTGGGCATTCCAGTCTCAGTTGGGATTGAGACGTTCATTAGAAGGGCATGTAGTGGTAGGAAGAGAGGAATGAGTTCACACTGGCAGAGGGCTGGAATGGATGGGATATTGGGAAGGAATTGCTGGCTGGGAGGGTGGGCAGGCCCTGGCCCAGGGTGCCCAGAGCAGCTGTGGCTGCCCCTGGATCCCTGGCAGTGCCCAAGGCCAGGCTGGACACTGGGGCTTGGAGCAGCCTGGGACAGTGGGAGGTGTCCCTGCCCATGGCAAGGGGTGGGATGGGATGAGCTTTAAGGTCACTTCCAACCCAAGCCCTAAGTTACAATGGTGAAGAAGGAACCTGCACCCCTGTTCTTTTATTTTCCTCTTTTGAAACCAAATATAACTCAACACATCAATCACAAAGTGCACAGTTAATTAAAAAGAGACAGGTAAGGTAGGAGAGAGAGTCAATGGTGACCCTTCCAAGGTCTACCAGCCAGCCTGGCTTGGTGCTGCTGCTGAGCAGGATCCAGCAGCAGTCCCTGGTGTCTCAGCAGCCTGTGTGAGATGTGTAGTAGCCTTTTCTTACCCTTGTTTTTTTCGTAAACAGATGTCAACAGAATTGTTGTCATCACAAGTGGAAGGGTTTAGCCCTGAGCCCCTTAAAGGCTACAACCCCTAGCTCATGGTTACATCAATTATCAGTTTCTACTTTCTTCTAGAACTTTTCTTCTGGGGGATAGCTGCTGGTGGGTGGGTGGATGTCCTAAGGTAGAAACAGACTTAACTGGAGGGGTCTGAGGAGAGAGGGGTTATCAGGAGGTGTGTGGCTGTGGTGCTTTTTGCACATTTCAGACAAAACATGAGGGGACCCAAGCCCTTGGATGTGAGCAGGATTTTGGGAAATTGATTGATGAGCTGTGCCAAAGCTGTGTTGTGGATGTTTATGTGTTCCCTTAGATTTGGTCCTAAGTGTAAAGACAAAATAAATACATGTGCTGAGGTGTGTTATGGACACAGGAAATCATGGCAGGATTGGTAACTGGCCCTAAAACTGTGATTTGTAATCCTGTTTAAAGGACTTATTTTAAAACTATTTTTCTAACTTGCGTTTGAAGGACATTATTAATTTATTTTACATGAAAATGGGCTCCTCTGCATACATTATTACCTAATTCTGTGTTCTCAGGCATCATCTTCTTTTCTGGTGTTTCATTTCTTACAAAAAAAACGGCTTTCCCTCTTGTTTCCCTTCCCTAATCTTGCACTCAGTGTTTGAAGATGCACATAACCGAGCTGTCCCAGCATTTTACGAAAAAGATTTTTTATTCTCAGTGGAACTTCACCAAAAGAAATCTCCACACTTCTTCCCAGAAACATCCCATTGGCAAGTCAAGAGGTTGGGCCAGGTAGTTCTTGTACTGGAAAGGTTAAGGGAATCCCAGCCATCGCTCAGGAGTGTGACAGGCAAGGTGTTTGTTTGAAAACTCTTCGCAATCAGCTGACAGCCTGTATTCATGCAGTTTTCATGCAGTCTTGAAGGGGTTGCACTATTTCCAGAGCCAATCCATTCATGGCCAGCACTAAGGCTCCTCTCACAAATAAAAATAGTCACAGGAGCAGCTCTCACCCCGGGTTTGAAGATTGCAAGTTATTTCGGGTGAAGGCGAAGGTGAACGTGTTTTATTGCTGGCATGAATGTGTCGGTTTTAAAGGCTGTGAAATTTTGGAAGAGCCTTAGAAACCCATTCCCAGAGGTCAACAGGACAAAGCTCTCCCGCTGAGCAAGTGAATAGAAATGAGTTCATAATTACAGAGTATAGTAGCTTTTTCACCGTTTTAATTGAGGTTTTTCAGAAAGGAAGAGAACTTAAAACAATACAGAAATGTCTTTTGTTCTTTCAGGGCCATTTGCTGAGGGCTTTGCAGTGAGAGGAGAGGATGTTTATTAAAAATAACAATATCAAGTCGTTATTTTAGGGCCAAAGAACGATTCCTAAGTGGAACAAAACGAAATGCTTGAGATGGACTGAATACTCACTGAAAATTAGCACTGAACTAAATGATTTGCAGGAACTGTTGGAACACAAGAAAGAGAGAGGAAGGGGAGCAATTGAGGAAGTTGAAACACCCCTTTCCTCCTCAGTAGGATTTCCAAATCAAATTAATTAGTTTTAACAGCACGTGGGTCTGAACCCTTGAAGCAGCATCTGGAAGTCAGGGGTTTATCCTCATCCTTATGCTCTGGAGTTCTCCATGCCCTCCTGGGAGCTGATGAGGCTTACTGGAGAGGACTGTCTTTGGGGGTGCAGAGGCAGCACCCCAAACCCAGCAGGGATGTCACAGCCATCCATGCTGAGCAGGGTGTGGGGGAGTTGAGCCAGCACAGTGGTGGCTGTGAAAAACTGCCTCTTCTCCAAGAGAGGCAAATGCAGGGCAGATTACTTGTTCTTTTTAAGGACAGAAGTGAGTCTGGTGGTGGACTTGCCTGCAATGGAAAACAGCAATACTAGCATCTAGATAAATCATAGTGTTTAGAATGTAACAATGCAAGAAACTCTTCTGAGCAGCTGAAAGCACCTAAGCAGAGATGTTAAAATAATAGGTGCAGTTGTGTCTAATATTAAGAAACTTTGAAGCAGTGATGAAGGACAGGTTATGTTTTCAGGAGCTACTACAATAAGGGTTCATCTCTAAAAGGAATCATAGAATGGCTTGGGTTGGAAGGAACCCTGAAAATCACCTCGTTCCAAGACCCTGCCATGGTCAGGTCACCTTCCACCATCCCAGGTTGCTCCAAACCCCATCCAGCCTGGCCTTGGACACTTCCAGGGATGGAGCAGCCACAGCTTCTCTGTGCAACCTGTGCCAGGGCCTCTCCACCCTCACAGTCAATAATTTCTTCCTAATACCTAATTTAGATATCCTCTCCTTTAGTTTAAAACCATTCCCCCTTGTCCAAATCACAGAATGTGTAGAAATGGAAGGATCCCATAAGGATCATCAAGTTCAACTCCCTACTTCCCACAGTGCTACCTGAAACTAAAACACACGATGAAGAAAGCTGCACCAGCTGAAGCTGGGCCTCCTCGAAAGATGAAGAGCTCCTTATTGCAGTGCTAGTCCTTCATGATGAGGCTCCTCAAGGCCTTAAGTGTTCATAGCCATGACAATGCCAGCAGCGGGTGCTTGCCCTGCCTGCCCGAGCAGAGCTGGCAGTGGCAGGGCCGCAGCCGAGGGGTTGGCACAGGGCACTTTAGACACAGATCATCATTTTGGTTTGATTTTCTGCAACGTCGCTGGGAGTCATTACACTGAATTAATCCTCCAGGCTGCAGGTCCCCAGAGGACAATGGCAACCCAGCAGTTTGTTCCCAGCAGGGCTCAGCTGGGTGGTTTTGTTACCGCGGGCTAATGAATCACGGCGCGCGAGCGGGGCGGGCGTAATGGTCCGCGTGTGCTGCTGGCCGTGCCTGCCACCCCCTCCCAGCTGGGACATCACTCCCCTTCTCTTGTGGTTGCCATGCCATCCTGCCTCAGCAGAGTTTTTAACTTGCAGTTAGAAGTGCCTTTGGTGTCTGGAGCTGGACAGAAGGGGCTGTAAGAGCAAGAGGAGAGAGCGTGTGATGGGTCGCACGAGGCTGCCTGGCTTGGTGACCAGCAGTGGACAGCAGAACGAGGGTGGGAGGAACAGGATATGCATGCATTGCTGCTTCCCAGCAGTGCTCTCCCCTTCTTAAAGTCTGGACTTGATGATCCTAAATTTTCTTTCCCCTGTAAGTACAGAAAGGCTGCATTAAAGTCTCTACAGAGCCTTCCCCAGGCTGAGCAACCCCAGCTCTCTCAGTGTTTCCTCATAGGAGAGATGCTCCAGAACCCTCTGAGCAATTTTTGGTCCTGAGACACCTTGGTTATCTTCACAGAATCACTGAATGGCTTGGATTGGAAGGGACCTTAAAGCTCATCTTGCTCCACCCCTGCCCTGGACAGGGACACCTTCCACTGTCCCAGGCTGCTCCAAATCCCATCCAGCCTGGCCTTGGGCACTGCCAGGGATCCAGGGGCAGCCACAGCTGCTCTGGGCACCCTGGGCCAGGGCCTCACCACCCTCACAGGAAGAATTTCTTCCTAACATCTAATCTAAATCTCCCCTTTTTAAGTTTAAAACCGTTTCCCCTTGTGCTATCACTGCCTGCCTGTGTAAAAAGTCACTCTCTCTTGTTTTCATAAACACTCTTTAAGTACTGGAAAGCAGCAGTAAGGTCTCTCTGGAGCCTTCTCTTCTCCAGGTGAACATCCCCAGTTTTCCCAACCTGTCTCTAGAGCAGAGGAGCTCCAGCCCCCAGAGAATCTCCATGGCCTCTTCTGGATGCAGTCCAGCAGGTCCATATCTTCAGTATTGCTTGTATTGGTGTTGCTTTGGGAGCTGATGGTGTGATTTATTTATTTTTACCCAACATGTGGGGAAAGTCTTCATTGTGTGTGGGCAGGTGTGGGGTGCTTCTGAGTCAGTCAAGTGTAGGATTGAGAGAATGCAAGAGCCATCCCCAGGGCAGGCAGCCAGAGAGATGGACAGCAGAACACCTCAGCAGTGTTTCACCAGCCTCAAGGTGCCTTTTGGCAGAGGACTGCTCTCAGCATCTCCTCTTTGGTTATGAGGAAACTGAAGTGGAAGGGTGGAAGGAGTCTGCAGCTGGACCTTCCCCCACCGCAGGCCTTGCGGTGAGCCTGTGGCCACCAGCTCCTCCTGCGTGTGAGCCCTGCCAGCCGTGAGCCCGCCCTGCAGGGCTGCTCTCTCAGTGTCAGGCAGTGCAAAACACGCCTGGCTACGTGATGCTGTTTCAGCCAGCCAGAATTGAGGGAAGGAAATAGAGCAGCAGGTTCCTCTGCACTAGGAAACCGATCTGTGATTGAAATGGCTTTCTCTTTAGTGGAGTGTTTCCGACACAGCTCCTTGGCACTGGAAATGCCTTTATCCATCCACACCTTGTTTTCCAGCCTGAGTGAGTTCATGGAGGTGCTGTCAGCAGCTAGTTGCTGGAGTGAATATGAAAAGAAGTAACTTGTTTCTTTCTTTCTCGTGCTTTCCATCCTCAAATGCAAACGTGCCACTGCCTTGGAGTGAGCACCCCGGGCTTCCTGCTGCCAAATTGCTCCCCAAAGTATCTGGCAGCTGAGCTCAGAGATAAGGGCAAGCACAGGTTGATACTTTCAGTGGGTATAAATAAAAGGCTTTGTGGTACCTGCTGTCTCATACGATGTCGTTCAACGAGACCTGGCCCATTGGAAGAAGCCCAGCAGCGCTTCAGTGGTGTGGTTGCGTGGTTTGGGTGGTGACTTCCAGTTTTTGGCCATGGCAAGTAGCCACCCTCTCAGCAAAAGAGTGTCTTCCACCCACTCCTTCTCCCTGGGAGCCCAAGCTGGGAATGTTGGTCCCAGAGACCTGGGAGGGAGCAACAAGCTGAAGCTCTGCAGGGCCTCCTGGCATGGTTAGTGTGTGAAGAAGTTGCCAGCTTAAGTTGTTTGGGCTCTTGTTGCAGAAACAATATTTCTGTCTGACCCCAGTTAGCAACTGATGTTTGCAAAATAAAGAAGTCAAGGCACTGGAAATACTTTCCATTCCGGCTCTTGTCTCAGCCCAAAATATTAGTATTAAAAATATTGCATCTATTATATGCAGCTAATATCTCTGCTGGCACATAAATCACCCAGGGATTTTTCATCTCCAAATTAAAAAAAAAAAAAAAAAAAAAGGTTAACTGTGCTCTATTTTGGGGTATTTGTTAACTGTTTGGTTTCCATTTATTCCTACTACAGCCAGAGCAGTCTGTCTCCAAGGGACCATCTGTGGGAAAGAGTCCCTAGATTGATTTGGAAGGTGTCAGGGTCACTGACAGGCATGAGGGCTCTGAGTCTCTGCTCTTTCTCTGATAATGTCTTTATTTAGCGTGACAGCCTCCAGGGCATGAGTGGACAACAGGCTGCTTTCTTTCCTTTAAACCAACATTGCTCCAGCCATTCCCAGCATTGTGCAGATGCTATGGATCTTCCTAATTTCCTGATTAAAGCTGGGGGTGTGAGTCCCCAGGCAGCAAGGGCCAACAGCTACGTGACAGTGGAGCTGCAGAAGGTGGCCCAGATCTGTGCCTCCCCCCCCAGGCACTGCGTTCCCACCCAAGCTGACAAGTGAAAACTCATCCAAGAGAAATTAAATTTTGGGAGTGAATCAGACCCTGGCACAGCTCAGCAATTCTGTGGGAGTGTTAGGGGTAGCATGAGAGAGGAGGCAGGAGTGGGGTTAGGAACAGACAACTCCTCTTGTTGAAGATGAGCCTGCTCATTGTGGAGGGGGTTGGCTAAATGACCTGTAAAAAGGCCCCTTCCAACTCAAACCATCTATAATTCTATGAACTCTTCTTTTGACAGTGGGACAGAGTTAAGTAAACATTCAGGAAACAGCTTAGGATTGTCACTGGGTTGCAATAAATCAATTTCCAGATCAATCCTGGCTCCCAAAGCTCTGTACTAAGTGCTGTAGCCTGCTGCATCTTTTTTAAAGAATTATATTTAATGTGTTTGATGAAGGCTTCTGGCACACCTAAGTCCAGAGCATTTCTGCAGCTTGGGTTGGTGTTTTGCTGGATCCCTGTGTCGGAAGTAATTGCTTGCCATTGACTTTGGGTCATCTCAAATGTCTGGACAGCTGTCAGATCCTGTCAAATCTTGCCTTAGCTCCTGCAGGAAAGACATTTATTTCTTCACTAGAAAGCACTGGTATAAATAGGATATGGAAAAAAAAAGAGCCCTAGGATGTCTCCTTGCTGCAGGTCAAAGAGGCAGAGGGGTCTAAAGGAAGACAGCTGAACACAAAGGCAGCAGGTGGGGGCTCATTGTACTATTTAGGATGTGTCTTGGGGGACAGGACGACAGAGGGATGGTGGTGGGCTGTGTCTGTGCATCTTGGCATGGGTTTAAAGTTTTTATCTCTTGGAGGATTATCAGATCTCGGGTTAACTGATCAGCCTGGGTGTATTTTTAAAGGAGGCAGCCTGGAGTCTGAAGTAAAGCTCTTTTATTGCAAAGTAGTAAAAGATGATTCCATATTCATTGAAGCCACATTCTTACCAGCAGTCCAGGATCCGTTTGTGTTTGGGAAACACTGTGTACTGTGGTCATGTCTTAATTTAAATTATTTTGTCTAAACTGCACTCAGTTCCTTGTCACTGTGTTTTCTGATGGTTTTTATGTAATTTTTGCAAACTTGTTTACACTATGCTGGGAATCCAACAACGTAATTCCAAGTAATATAGTTTATGAAGAGAACCATTTCCAAGCAATTTCTACATGAAATCAAAGCAGTGATTTCTACACCAGTCTGGGCAGTCAGCCTTGAAGTCCAGGAGGTGCCTTCCTAGCTGGCTGCCCACTCTGTGCAGCAAGGGCCTCTATCTCGACATCCCTCATGATTTGTGGGAGATCCAGCAAAGCATTAAAAGAGCTGTTTCGGAGCTATCTCACATGCCATCTGTACTTGGGATGTCTTTCTCAAGCTGGTGTTGCAAAACAGCTCCTTAAATTCCTCCTGAAGATTCATTTCCACGAAGCTTAAGAAGAAAACAGCTGACTCAGGCAGCCTGTGCGGCCAAGCACTGCAGAGTGTGAGGGCTGTCCCTGGGCTTCAGCAGAAGTCAGGTTTGCTTTTTGGTGCTTTTGAGTCCATCCTGAGGGGTGTTGTGGCATGTCCCCTCAGCCCAGCAGCGCTGCCTCTGCTCCTGCAGCACAGTCTGCAGGCTGCTGGTCCTGTGAATGGGATGGCAGAAGTTCATCACTCATCCATTTAATTGTGAGTCAGTGGGAATTTTGGATGTGAAGACACAGAATCACACTAATAAAATAGTTTGGGTTCAAAGGGACCTTTAAAGCTCATCCAGTCCCATCCCCTGCCGTGGTTAGGGACATCTTCCACTACACCAGGGTTGCTCAGAGCCTTGTCTTTGAATGTTTCTAGGGGTAGGGTGCCCACCACCTCTCTGAGCAACCTGTGGTGGTGTTTTAACAATCATCATTGTGAAAATCAGTGCTACCATGTTGGTTTATAGTGAGTCTAATTATGCTCTAGAGGATCAAACGAAATCACCTCTAGCAAACCAAGGCAGATGTGGTGTCCAGGCCCAAAGGAAGGGTTGTCAGCAGTGTTTGTACCTCAGGACCAAGGTGGTGACAAAGGGAGCTGTGCCCACGTAGACAACTCACATGAGGGTTTCATAATGCTTTTCCCAGCAGCCAGAGACTCTGAACCTCATCACAAACATCTCTCCCCTCACAGCCTTGTTTTGGTTGGCTGTGCTTGTCTTCTGGCGTTCATTGTATGTTTGCAAAGATGCATGCATGTGAGACTTAAAGCATGCACTTCATCTCAGCTGCTCAAAGATGGTTTTAAATCTTGATCACCACCATTCTGACAGGTGGACTTTCTGCACTTCCAAGATGCTGTGTCTGTCCAGATGACGTGGGCTCAGTCTAGCAGTTGGGGTGGTCTCTACCCCTGGTGACAGAGAGGCATGAAAGAAGTGTGAATAATTTCATTTCTGTTTTCAGAAGTGAACATGACATCTTGTTCCCTTCTCATCTGAGAAAAATGCAAACAAAAATGAAAATGGAGCCAAGGGAAACCAGTTTGGGAGAGAAAGCCAAAGGGAAAACACAACACAAATCCTGTGTTCTTCATCCTTGGAGCTGGTGGTTATTGCTTTCTGTGGGGTTTTGAGGTTTTTTATTAAATTGCGCGGAACTGTCAAGCTTATTTGAGTGTTTCCCACTCTCAAGGATAGTAAATGGCCAGGGCTGGGCAGTGATGCTTCCTGCATCAAAGCAATACTGAATTATCATTATCCATGCACTTGAAACTTTAGAGTGCCTTTGATGGAGGTAGGCTTGCTGAAGAAAACTTCTGGGGGAAGTCAGGCCTCGAATAGAAATTCAGACCTTTTTCCTCACTGTATTAATAACAATATTTCCCAGACCTCTTGGGACCAGTTTAAGATTCTATAAAATTCCTCCAGGTCCTAACTGGGATCCTTAAGTCCCTCCAGTTTGGACCACATCTCTTAAATGCTCAAAGCATTTAATGGGTGATGCTGGGTGTTTCTGACCACAGCAGTAGTGCCATGCCCAAACCCCTCCAGCAGTGCCTGCTTTGGGGTACCAGTCCAATTGTCTGTGGTCTGGCTGGAATATGCTTAATTCAGAAAGACTGGGCCTGGAGAAATGGGTTTGTTCAGGGAACGTTTCAGAGGATTTTGCTTCTTCCTGCCCTTTCTCTCTCCAGGCTGAGTTTCCTGGGCAGCTGGCTAGTACAGCCAGGAAGAACCCACGTGCTAAATTGAGAATTTTTCAGTGGAGACTCTAAAAGGGTTTCTTTTTCATTTCCCTCTCTCAATGGAAAATTGTGTTGGGATTTTCAGAAAGAGGGTGAGAGAGGTGGCCTGTCATCCCAGAGTCAGCCCCACCATTCCTCAGTTTGCAGGAACAGCTGCTGAGTTCCTTGGGGATGCTCTGCTCCCCCAGCCTTGAGGGGTGTTGTGGATAAGAGGGTTCTGGAATCATTGTGGTAATGGAAGGTCTCACAGAGTCCATTTCTGCAGCAGTTCTGGAAGTGTTCCAGGCCAGGCTGGATGGGGCTTGGAGCACCCTGATGAAGTGGGAGGTGTCCCTGCCTGTGGTAGGGAGGTGGAACTGGATGATCTTTAAGGTGCCTTCCAAACCAAACCATTCTATAACTCTGTGATCTTAATCCATCACTTGCAACAACAGTTGCTAATTAGTTGCAGGCATTTAATAACAAAGCTGATCATGAGATGCATCCATGACTTAGCATTATATTCCTGATCCTCACACAGAGATGAGACCCTGCCCAAGCAGACAGAAGGGTGCAGAGAAATTTACTGTCAGATGCAGTGAGGAATGTGTTCCTTCCAGGACCAGAAGGATACAAGTGATGGAGAAAATTTGACCTTGGCACCACTCTTCATTCTCAACCTCTTGCCTGAGTGTCTGCAAGTCCATATTAGTTGCTCCTTACTGGGTGTCCCTGGATGTGCCCACCAGGTTTTCTGCTCTGCACAAAAGCAGGACTAAATCAGAATTTCTGCTCTGCAAGGAGCTTATCATGTCCTGGAGGGTTTGTGGCATGGGGAAGCTGGCTGAGGTTGAGGGCAAATGTCCAGGCAGGTTCTCCAAAGGCAGGAACCAGCACGTGCAGAGACCTGGTCCTTGAGTCCCAGGGTGGGATTTCAGTCTGTTTGGCCATACAAGGGGCTCTGCATCGTGGGGTAAATGTCTCAAGTGGCACTGGAGAGGTATAGAATCCCAGAATTGTTTAAGTGGGAAAAGCCCTCTTAGACCATCGAGTCCAACCGTTCCCCCAGCACTGCCAAGGCCACTGAGCCATGTCCCCAGATGCCACATCCACACAGCTTTTAAATCTCTCCAGGGATGGGGACTCCAACACTGCCCTGAGCAGCTGTGCCAAGGCATGGCATCCCTTTCAACTGAGGAATTTCCCCAATATTCAACGTAAACCTCACCTGGCACAGCTTGAGGCCACTTCCTCTTGTTCTGTCACTGTTCCCTTGGAAAAGAGCCTAACACCCACCTGTCAGAGCCAGAACGTCCCTCCTTTTCTCCACGTTTTCTCCAGGCTGAGCCCCTTTCCCAGCTCCCTCAGCTGCCCCTCATGGGACCAGTGCTCTGATGTAACTCCTCACCTCTCAGTGTTTGTAGGAATTGCTTACCCAAATCTCTGTGCAGCCACCAGGAGAATGCAGCCCCACATTGTCCTGCAGCTCCCCACGTGCCACACAAATGGTGGGGGCTCTCAAAAGACTCATCTCACTCGTGGGAAATGGGCAAGGCCAACAGGACAGAGCAACTGTGTTTTAGACCATAGCTGTCCACATGTCTATAGAGTTATTTTCCCCAGGCTTGTGCCTTCCTGCTCCTTTCCTTGGGAGCAAACAATGTAGTAAAAACTTGCAGGAATCCTGTATTTCTGAGCACGTAGGCTGGTAATCACCGAGACAGCTGAAGCCTTAGATTTGTTTGCGTAGGCTTCTCTGACAGAACAGACATTTGTCAGATGTAAATTCTGTTGAAAGGTATCTCATTTAGTTAATTAAATAAAAAAATGGGTGGAGAAACAATAGCAGAAGAAATACCATCCTATTTCCAGCTTGGCAACCCTGACTGTCTCCCCTTGGTTTTTAGTACTTTTGCAATTTCTTTGTGGCTCTCAATGTCTCTTCAGTTTCCATGTTGCCCGATGGCCAAATCCCACTGAAGTCATGGGGAGTTTTGAGCTGCGTTGGAATTGGGCCTTTGAAGTGAAAATTGCTATTTAATGTTAAATGGAGTCAAGAGATAAGAAACCATTGTACAGTCCAAATGCTTTTATTTGTAGCTGATTTCTGGTTCCCTGCAAGACACTGCATCTTTATGGCTGAGGATGAGCAGAGGGGCACAGAGGAAGAATTTCCCAGTAACTGCAGCATTTTTCTGGGGTGAATTCTTGCTTTTTTTGGAGATCTGTGATTCAAGCTTCAGCTTTCTCCTTTCAGCATCTCAGGCCTAAAAGCCTGGGTTGGAAAGTGTGTTTGGGTGCTTCCCTGGCCTGGTTCCCTGGGCTTGGCTCGTCACCCCAAGGCACCTCCAGCTGCCATCTGGGCACCTACAGTGCTGCCCTTGAACAAGGACAAGGTTGTTTCCAACAACCCACAGAGGGAGTGTGGCAGGACACCCAGGTCCCCATTTTGTCCTTTCCTCAGGCTCTCTGTGTCCCCAGCAGCTTGGTGACACCTGGGAGCAAGGATGGATCATCCCAACCTCCCAGGCTTTGAGATGCTGTGCAGACAAGAAAGTTTTAAGATCTGAGCCCTGTTCTCCCTGCTTTGGCTCTTCTCCCCTGCAGATCCTGTTTCTTCTTGGCTTTTCTTCTTCACTGGGGTGTTGGGAAGATAAAAGCATGCAACAGGGCTTTGCCTGAATGCTGGATGATTGTCTAGGCCCCTAACTGCTGCCAAGTCACAGACTTTGCTCCTTGTTCGCCATTCTCTTTCCTTTGCCTTTTATTTCTTGCAATTTTTTCCCCCAAAACTTTTTTAACTCTGTTTTCCACCCTTTGGTCAGTGACTGCAGAGCTTTGGTCTGTGTTTGCTCTGCCCCTTGCCATGGGGACATCACCTTTTAGCTGTCCTGCAGAGGGACAGGGCTGCCTGTTCTCCCCCTTCCTATTGCAACAGCCCCAAAATGAACAATCTTGCAAATTCCACATTGGCTTAACAGGGCATTAAATAATCTTAAACCTTTTTTTTCATTTCTAGCCCTTAAACATAAAGTGTTTGGTTTATAATATCATCATGTCTTTAGGGGAAAAAAAACTGTCCCCGCATGCATTTCTTGCAGGAATTTATGGCCAAGTTTGGTTCCCACCTCATTTCCAGGCATTTTCCCTTGCTTCTGAAATTACAGCCGTGTCTTTGTGCAACTTCTGTAATTTCTGTACAATATTTACAAGTTAAATAAAGCAGCAGGCCGACTGGCTTATAACCCAAGACTTGAAGTGCAACCGAACAGTTAAACTGAGATGTCTGAGAGAAGAACAAAACCACAGAAAGCAAAACTCTTGTGTGCTTAGGCCTGTGAGAGCTTAGTACCAGATAAGGTTTTTAACTAACTTTTATTT
The DNA here is from genome assembly GCA_034509425.1 of Eopsaltria australis. Taxonomy (NCBI): domain Eukaryota; kingdom Metazoa; phylum Chordata; class Aves; order Passeriformes; family Petroicidae; genus Eopsaltria; species Eopsaltria australis. The sequence goes on along the minus strand of JAVTVJ010002810.1, from coordinate 43,404 downwards.
TGACATTCCCCTTTTAATAAGCATTGCTTTTTACAAAGCGGTTTATGCGATTGCATTACTGAGAGGAAACAAAGAAATGCCAGGAAAACTTGATGTGGAGAATCTGTACTCATAAAATGCTTGTAGGCTCCAGCAAACAGGAAAGCTTTTCCCATCTCCTTTTTCTTTTTTTTTTTTCCCTTTTTTTTTAATTCCCTGCCATTCAGTTTGCAAGGAAAAAATAGAGAAAAAACAAAACAAAAAAACCACACACTGAATATCTCAGAAAACCAGATCTGATGCTCTGAGAGTAAAACACAAATTCCTTCCAGGGCAACAAACAAGCCTCTTCGTCCTGCGTTTGTTAAACACAAGCCCTCACTCTTCATGGTTAAAAGCCAGTTGGCCTCAGAAAATAGGTTTTGACTCCTGGGGATGCCAAGGAATACAGATTCTGTGGGCAGATGGCTTTGGCAGGCAGGGCTGGAGACTGCTGACCATTGAAATGTATTTGTGAATGGCTGCTTCCTTCATCTGAACGCCCTTAGCTGAGCAGTGCTGGTGATGAAAATAAAACTAATTACTGTGGGATGGGTTTAAAGCAAACGCTGCTATTTATCCAGATTGGGGTGGGGGTTTGGGGTAAGGGTGAGGCTGAGCAGGGATTTTATCATGGCTACTGAACAGTTCAGATGCAAATCACTGTGGTCGCCACAGCGCTCAAAGTTGTTTCCCTGTTTTTGGGGCTGATAGTGGGGAGATGCCCTGTGACACCCCCAAGCACTGCTCCCAGCAGCCTTGTAAAGAGCTGGGCATTAAAACATCCCACAGGCTCTCAGAACCAAGACCAATATCAAAGAGGCAGCAGCCAGAGGACTGCCAGCATGCCTAGGGTGACCCTGGTGAAGCCCCAGCCCTGGTGGAGTCAGCCAGTGCCAGGGCCACCTCCATCTCAGTGGCATCCTGGATGATGGCATTCCAGCTCTGCCTTCTCCGCTGGGGACAGCCACGCTGCAGCCTGTTTGGAAATCTGAGATGCCTGAGACTGCCAAAGCATTTCTTCCATTCAACTGTTGTTTTTTTGGGAATTTGCCATCTCGGCTACCGGTTACGGCCAGCACTCAGGGGCTTGCTCACTCTTTCTGAGATGTTGCAGTCTCTTGAGTAAACCCTTTGGGGCCAATTCCTCCTCCTTGTTGGATTTCCATGTTATCCATTAGGAGCTCTGTACAGAGAGTCCTCTCACTGGAGGTTGTGGTCCTGGATGCCATGTTCTCCATGCTGCCAGAGCCAAGTATGGTCCTCTTTTCATCCATGAGTGTCCTGGTGTAACAGTGCTGAGGGATGTGTATAAAATAAGGCCAAACAAAACCATTTGGTGTGGGCAGATTACCGGTTTACTTAGCATCTTGCTTTTTAGTTATTTTTTTTCCACTTAGAAATTCCTGATGCACTTGAAATGGCTCACTGCAAGCCCGTGCAGCAGTGTGCCATGTAGGCAGGCAAGAGGAGAAAGTGATGCTGTGGGCCAGGTGTATCAGGAGCTCCTAAAGCCTTCAGAAAAAGAATATCTCCTGGGATTTCTTGCCTACCTGACTTGCTGCTGATGTTTTCCCTGGTTAGTGTGGAAATAACACAGAAACCTGGGAGAACTTTTCCTGGGAACCACAGTCAGGCTGTCCAACTTCACAAAAACTTTCATCTGAAACTGTCACTGAAAGAGATTTAGAGGCACAAGCTGTTAGATGATAAAAAATTGCTTCCCGACCAAGCTGTTTGGTGGGACAGATGTGTTGACCCAACAGAACCACAAAGGAATGGGTGAACTTTCTGTGACTTTCTTCCACTTTTTTTTTTTTTTCATTCAAACTGTCATTCAGTTTGCAAAATAAAACAAACAAACAAAACAACCAAACCAGAAAGCCTACTTGCTTTCCAGCTCATAGGAGTTCAAACCTGTTTTCTGTGGCCAACTGGCTTTTCAATGACTTCCCTTGACTTTGCAGGCGACAGCAGAGACTTCCCAGCGGGAACAAGTCTCAGCAGCACGCCGATCATCAGCAGGGTGGCACCAAGCATAACAGGGACCACCAGAAACTCTACCAAGGAGGCCAGGCCCCCCACTCCTCGGGCAGGACGGGCCACCACGGCTACAGCCAGAACCGGAGATGGCACCACAACCAGAAGCACTCGCCCAACGACAAAGAAACGCACAGAAACGCCAAAGAGACTGAGAATCTGAAAATCGAGGAGAGCTCGGTGTGCGCGGTGCCCGCGGAGGCGCCGCGAGGCCCCGAGGCCGTGGAGAAGCAGAGCCAGCCGCTCATCCCCGAGCCAGAGACCAAGCGGAAAGACAGCGTCCCCGAGCGCGTCGGGGACAGACCCAAGATCAACCTGCTCCAGTCTTCTAAAGACAGGCTGAGGAGAAGACTAAAAGAAAAGGTATTATTTCTGGGGGAAACGTTGAGTTTCTCTTTTTCCGAGAGTCTGGCCGTTGGCCACTCTCCGTACAAAGGGTGGGCTCAAGGGACTTTTCCATCAATACTCCCAATTTATCTTAATCCCCAGTGTCAGCACCTCTTTTGAGGTGTCTTTGTGCTACTTCAGGAGGCTTTTCATTGGCAGAATTGAGGCTCTGAGCTTGACTTTTTGGTTGAGGTTGCTACCAGCTTGAGTTCTCCAAGCGCTGGGAACTCTCCCCTTTTCCATGGGGGAAGGCTGGTGCATACATGAGCTCCCTCCTGGTCTGAAGAGCTCAGTCATTTTGCAAAAAAAAAAATCTTAAAAAGGCAATTTGTCTCTCTGCAACTAGAGAGCTAAATCGCAAACTTTGACTCTTGAGTGCTGAATAGTTGGACTCTGCTGCTTTAAAGCTGATATCCATTTATCTCTGCAATGAATTGAAATGCCCTTATCTCCCCCCTTCCTTCCAACAACCCAACAATAACAAAAGTATTGCATGCAAGTGACGGAGGAGAAATCCTTTTTGGAAACAATATTCAGCCACAGATTTTTGAGGAATTTGGAGATGGTATCTCCATTTGCCCCCTGTGAAACTCAGATTTTTTCTCTTGAGATTCTTCAGTCAGACTGTAAAAAGCATGCATGGGGTTATCTCTAATGAGATTTCCAAAATACAGAGCAAAAATAACCTGAACAGATACAATTCCGTGGGAGTGCATGTTGGAAATGTATACCTTTGAATGCATGAGCATTTACTATTTCTGGATGGGGCATGAAGGGGAGTAAGAGATTTTGTTGGTTATTTTTATGTTCTTTAAAGCAATGGGAGTATAGTAGAGACTTTCAGAGTATTCATTTTAGTGCTCTTCTCAAAAATTTAGAGTCTTATAAGAATAAAAATCTCATCAGCACCCACTCTTGGGTGGGTGTTGTCGACACAACCAGCCTCCTGCTGGGAAGTTTGGACAGCTCCCAACTGCTGTTAGGGATTGGGTTTGTCAAAAAAACTGCTACAGGTTTGTACTGTACAGTACGTAATAGGATTGAGCTGGAGGGGTAGAAGAGAGCAGACCAGAACAAGCAGGATGCATGCCTGACACTGGGGGAAAAGGGGCAAATGCATAATAAAATGTTGAAAAGAAGCAGTAATTTCTGTGATAATGATGGGGAGTGGAAAGTGTAACAAGCAAGAGATAGAAAAGTGGAGAGTCTTTTGAACGCTGGGATCATGTGACTTCTTTGATCTCAATTTACATCATTAAATATATATTGCAAAATAGATATTTTTGTGGGATTATTGTCTGAGCATTTTACAAGCATCAGTGCACTTTCTAAAGAGAGGCAAAAAAAAGTTCCATTATCACGATGTCGCACACACCAAAAACTGGTCCAAGATGTTAAAGGCAGTCAGGGGCGGTCAGACTTTTGCATCCTGGCTCAGGACCCTCAAGAACATCTTCTCCCTGAGCTGAGGGGTAGGACTTTGGGATTGAGTGGTGTGGGAAATGGAGAAAGGGGACAATTCTGGGATGGGATGCATGCGCTTGTGCTTTCCAATGCTGAGGTTATACCGTTGTGCCACTAATAGATGCTTTCTCTTTTCTCTTTCTGTGTATGTCCTCCCAATCCCCTTCCCCCTTTGCTGTTTGTGCAAGGACATGGGCTGATATATCTGTTTTTTCCTTGTGTAACAGACGCCTTGTCTTTCCCTTTTCACGGACCAGGACGAAGTCACGGTGGAAACCACCGACCCTGAAAAGAATAAAATGGACAAATTAATTGAAATTCTCAACAGCATGAGAAACAACAGCAGTGACGTTGACTCCAAGCTCACCACCTTCATGGAGGAGGCCCAGAACTCCACCAACTCTGAGGAGATGCTGGGGGAGATAGTCAAGACCATCTACCAGAAAGCGGTGACGGACCGCAGCTTTGCTTCCACAGCAGCCAAGCTGTGTGACAAAATGGCCCTCTTCATGGTGGAAGGAACCAAGTTCCGGAGTCTGCTCCTCAACATGTTGCAGGTAATCAGATGAAGTTAGTTGCTCAGATGCCTGTAGCATCACCTCACCTGGTCTGATCATATATTTGGAGCTGAGCTGTTCTCAAATTCCTTCTGAACCCAGTTGATGAGTTCACATTGCACCTCCTATTTTGTCTGTGCACATCTTTAATGGTCACACTGGGGGCATTATCAAGGTACTCTTCTTTCTCATTTAATGAACTCTACGTGGAATTGTGGCGTCTCACACCAGGGCTTGTGTGTGTAATGAGTCAGTTTTTGAGGCAGCATCCCCATGGCATGAAAAGAAAGGAGCTGGGAGGGTCTTTCAGTGTAGGCTGTTAGAGTGGAGGGTCCACCTCAGCACCAGTGACACCAAGACAAGTCCTTGATGGTCTTAGACACCAGGATGGTCCCTGAGCGGGCTTTTGGCTGCATCACCTGGCTGAAGGGCTCACTCCTGGTTTCTGATTGCACACAAAACTTAAATAATTGTGTATTTTCTCACTATTCTGGGTGACTTGTTTATTGGTATGTGGAGAACTGGTTGGTTTGTTCTGCTCCAAAACCATCACTGACAGTAAAGTTGTGGAGGGGAGGAAACAGAAGAAGCTCTGATAACTGGTGTGTGAGGTTAATGGTTGGATTTGGTGGTCTTGCAGATCTTTTCCAGCCTAGATGATTCTATAATAATGTTGGATGGTGAGAAAAAAGGGCTATCCTCAACTGCCATGGTCTGCTGAGAGGAGTGTGTTTTACTGCAGTGTCACCATCAGAGAGGGGGGTTGTTTTTTGGGGGTGTGTCATGTGCACCTCCAATTTTCTGCCTCTGGAGACAGAGTCAAAACCATGAATTTCCATCCTTAATTTATTGTGCATTTCCATTTGGCTGTTCCCTCACACACACATCCTGTGTGTGGGACATACAGAGCTCGCATTTCACTTCCTGCTCTCCACACAAGTTTGTTGCTCAGCACCACTCCAGTTTTTGATTCATTTTCTCATTCTTCTTGCTGCTCTTGTTGGTGATGCTCTGGTGGATGCTGTGCTTGGCTGCCTGTACCTTGAGTTGGCTTTGTGGCAGCACAGCAAACAGGGAAATAAGGGGTAAAATGAAATAGTGAAAATGAGTATCAGATAATTCTGCACAGTGTCTGGTCCAACTTTGCTTCTCTCCTTGCTCACAACATTTCTCCCCATGCCCACTCCCCCCTGCAAAGCCCTTGGGCAGCATGCACATCTGCCCATTACCTGTACCAGGTGGTGATTTTTTCCAGATGAGTACTTCCAAAGGGATTGTCAATCAAAATGAAGGAAATTGCAGACAGAATCAGTCCCAGAATTAGCAGCAGGGGTCTGGAGGGAGCTCTAAACCTGCTGTGCATCCCATTCTTCCCGTACCACGTCACTCTTGCATCTTTTCCCTTTTAGGCTGAGTGATCTAAGAAATCCAGAATAAAGCCCAGGAATGATGGCCAGGGAGCAGCAGGGTGTTAACCCACAAGTGATGCTGATGGCAGTCCTGGGTTAGGGAGGACTCTTCCAGTTTGCTTTATTCTCTTGCCCCCAGCATTTCCACTCATGCAAACAGACCCAGTAAACTGATTTAAACTGCAGCATCCTGTGCAAGAGTGAATGACTTCCCATTCAGCTCTTTACAGCATGAATATAGGATAAATAATATATCTCCTGTCTCCAGAGAGACTCAAAGTGCTTCCCAGGAACGTGTGGCCAGTCACAGTGTGATGGGAGCGTTGTGGAGAGCTGGGGAGGAATGAAGTGCAAAGAGGGAGCGGGGTGTGTGGGTGACTGAGTTCATGTGCTGAGGCACAGAGAAATATGCAAAAGGGATTTGTTCAGCCCCAAACTGCACATCTTTTATAAATGCCTTGATGGGGCAAAAGGTGACAGATCACTACAGGTCAAAAGCAAAGTGAAAAGCTGTGTGAAATTTAACAATTTAACATTTCCTTTCTGATAGAAAGGGATCTTGACTTTCTCCAAGCACTGTTTTGTTTTCCAAACAAATCAATCAGATGCACTCAAAGCGATTCATAAATACTTTGGTCAAGCCCCAAACCAGGAATTTTTTGAGGCGTTCAGGTCTGATAGCCCTGGCTGGAGACAGAGCCAGGTATGAGGCACGAAAGAGTCACTGCAGCTGCCTTGGTGTGAAATAAGTAGGTTGATTATCAATATCAGTGTGGCAAATTGGAATTGATATATGCTATCAGTATTAATAAGGCACGTTGGATATTATGTCATGTTACAGAGTAATGTGAATATCCTATTGATGTATGCTATATTAATACATTGATACAAATTTTTATATATCCATATATATATATATATATATATATGAGTATATATCCATATGTTATAATAATATTTTTATATGATTGATGACATAACATTACCCAGCTACAGTCCTGGCCCTTCCACCATCGGATATTTTCTGCCGGCCATTTTTAGATAATTCACCGTTAATTAAAACAGAAAAATAAACCTTTAATAAAAGGCTTGCTGCAGAGCAGGATTTGTGTCTCTCTAGCACCTTTCAGACTAATCTGATCCCCGGGCATAAGGAGCTCGGCTTGCTGGGCACCGGCGAGCTGGGGAATTACTGTGCCGGGGTGTGATAAATCGGGATCAGTGTGATCCCTCCCCGTGCTGCTGGCGCCTGGGGCTGCACCCTCACCCCCCCATCTGCTCCTGGCAGATGCTCCTGTTTTGTAGGGGCTTGTTTGTCCCTTTCCCTCAGGACTGCGATGGCAACAGCTCACCCCTATCAGAGGACCTCAGGAATTGGTGCATGAACCCCTTGAGGTGCCCTGCCAGCATGGTCATACCTATAGACAGCATCCCTTTGCCTGAAGGCAGTGTCCCTGTACCCTGCTGGACCTTAAAACAAGCAGCAAGGGGTTTTTTTCCTGCAAAACAGGCAGTAAACTCTTTTTAACCTGGCTCCTCTTCCATTTTCATCTGTTGACAAGGTGCTCATGCTCAAGGGTTGCACATGTTCACAGCTTGTCTCAGGGCACTTGTTTTGATCCCAAAAGAGATGCCAGTGCTGCAGCATGGGAGTGTTGTCACATCATTCCCCTCCCTACCAGCAGCTCCTCTGAAGAGCTTCCCTACAGCCAACATGGTCCACTTCATGCTCTTAGGGGATCCATGAGGAAAACTCTGGTTTGAATCTATCCTTCCCTCCATGTTTTGGTCCAGAATCTTGGCTAAGCCTTGAATTTGGGTGCTGCCAGCCTTTCAGGGGAAAGGGGAGCCATGGGCTTGACAGCTGGTAGAGCTGCAATGTGGGAGCTTGGCACTGGGGGATTATTTGACATCTAGGTTGTCCAGCCCTGGCACAGCTGCCCAAGCAAATGGTGGAGGCACCATTCCTACAGGGATTTAAAAGCTGTGTGGACGTGGCACTTGTTGACATGGGTCAGTGGTGGCCTGGCCAGTGCTGAGGGAATGGTTGGACTTGATGATCTTAGAAGGCTTTTCCAACCTGAACAAATCTGTGGTTCTGTGATTTGGGTTTGATTTTCTCCTCCTTGAGTTTGGTTTAGTCTTTTGGTAGCAAGAGCAATTCTGAGCTTTGTGAGCCTTTGGGATGGACCTGCATGAGCTGGGCCTGGGGAGCTTGGATGGCTGGGGACATGAAAGAACATCTTAGTGGACACATACACAGGTTCTTCATGCCTCTGGAAATACCTTCTTAATTAATACATTGAAAGTAAGTCTCCTGCGAGAGGTTTTTGCTTGTCATAGTTTCACTCACTGGCATGCTGAGGCTTTTTTTTTCTTTTCTTTTTTTTCTTTTTCCAGTGGGGGGTGTTAAGCAATGTGCCACAAACCCTTCACATGTAACATAAGTTGGAGCACTCCCCTGCTGGAACAACAGTGCTCTTTATAGCAGAGCTGTGTCTGCATCTGAGCTATGCAGAGCCAAGTGTATTATTAGAGTGGACATCAGTGGGGCTGTAATTGTACACTGCTCCCCTTGGCAACCACGGCCAACAGCACATCAAACAGAAGGCTGATACCTTCTTTTAATAATAATAAAAAAAAACCCACCAAAAATCATGCAGTGAACATCCCAGCACAGAGCAGCAGAGCCCGCTGGCCTGCAGCCAGAGGCAGTGCCTGGTGCATCCCTGCACATGGAATTGCTTTGGTGCCAGAGGAGAGGAGCTGGTTCTGCTGGATGCCCTGTGGCTTACCCTGCTGCGTGCCCTGCTGGATGCCTTGTGGCACACCCTAATGTGTACCCCATCTCACACCCTAATGCGGACCCTAAGGCACACTGCCTTTGATACGTCATAGGATACTCTGTGGCATACCCTACTGCACACCCTAATGCATCCCAAAATGCATACCCTAATGCATACTCAGGGGTGTACCCTAGTGCATATCCCATTGGATACCCTGTGGTGAATATCTTCTGGTACAGCCTAATGCATTCCCTGTGACATGGCATATCCTATGGTATATCCTAATGCACGCCCTATTACATACCTTAATGCACTTCCCATGGCATACCTGTGGTGTACCTTAGTGCATATAAAGCATTCCCTATGGCATATCCTATGGTGTGTGCTAATGCACGCCCTATTGCACACCATAATGCACTTCCCATGGTATATCCTATGGTATATCCTAATGCACACCCTATTACATATCATAATGCACTTCCCGTGGTATATCCTATGGTATACCCTAGTGCACACCCTACAGTACATGCTAAAGCATTCCCTATGGCATATCCTGATGCATTCCCTAATACACATCCCATTGCACACCCTAATGCCTACCCTGTTGCACACCCAAGTGCATACCCTTATGATTTACCTTACTGTATATCCTGTGGGATGCCCTGTGGCACACCCTGATGCATACCCTGTGGTGTATCCTGATGCATTCTCTGTGGTGTACCCTAATGAATACCCTATTGCACACCCAAATGCATACCCCATAGCTTACCCTCTTGCCTACCCTGTTGCACGTTCTGTTGCACATCCTGATACATTCCCAATGGCAAACCCAGCTGCACACCCAGTCAGGGTTTCTTCATCATCTTACTGCAACTTCTTGATGACCCAAAAATGGCCCTTCCTTGGTTCAGTGCTGTGCTTGGCTCTAGCTGTAGAAACTTCGTACAAACACAGAACGTCCTGAGCTGGAAGGGACCCACAAGGACCATGGACTCCAACCCCTGACCCGCACAGGTACTCCAGTGAACCCTGGGAATGTTATCCAAACTTTTCTGGAGCTCTGGCAGCCTTGGGGACAGGACCATTCCCTGGGAGCCTGGGCAGTGCCCAGCACCCTCTGAGGAAAGAGCCTTCTCCTCATATTCAACCCAAACCTCCATGGCACAGCTCCAGCCCTTCCCTGGGTCTGTCCCTGGTCACACAGAGCAGAGACCAGTGCCTGACCCCTCTCTGCTCTTTACAAGGAAGTTGTAACTGCAGTGAGTCCCCCCTCAGTCTCTTCTCCGGGCTGAACAAACCAAGTGACCTCAGCCCCTTCTTGTATGGCTTCCCCTCCAGACCCTTCCCCTCTAGTCCCTTGAGATGAATCATGTGGGTTTTAGCTGAGACTTGGGTCTCAGTGGTCTTGGTTGGATTTGAGATGGTTGCTGTGACCATTTATCAAGGGGCTTAACCAGGAAGGTGGCCAAAAATCTGTTGCTGTCATCTTAAGTGGGTTATGGAAGGGGAGAATTTGGGTTGAAGCATTTCTTGGGATGTAGACATTGTGGCATGAGGTACTGGGGAACTGATTGATTCCCTTTAGTAAATGTGGGTGCAGTGTGAAGCGTTTGCCAGGCTGAGCATGAGGATTTGGGAGGAATGAGCTGAAGTTTTTCCTGTCCTGTAGCCTTCTTAGCCTGAGCAAACAACTTTCCAGTGACAGCAGCCCTTTAGCATTCAGGGCTCTAAGTTGTAACGATGGACACTGGGTGGATACTGTGGGAATTGGGACATGGAAGTTGGTTGGACTGGATGATCTTAGGAGTCTTTCCCAATCCTGATGCTTCTATGATGTTCTGTGTTATTCTAAGCAATACACTAATGGTTAATGCTGAAAGGCAGATTATTTTTCCCTTCTCAACATGATTATTGGTGAGAAACAGTTTGTGGTTTGGCAGAGGTGGAGGCAGGAGGATCCAAGTGCAGCTGAAAAGCATCTGACCTATACACCATGTCCAGCACTGATGCAAAAACCCATCAGTCCTCTTTCTGTGGCTGTTTTTGGTGTAATTTAATTACAGATGGTCCTGTCTGTGCACATAAAACAGAGTGGTACCACTTGTATCTGGAAGGGCATTGCCCAGCAGACATCAGAGAGGTTGCTTCACTGAGAGACAGGGGAAGAAAGGTCTCAATGTCCCTGGAGCAGATCCTGAAGCCATACAGGTGTGTGTCTCATGTGCCACAGCACTGAGCTCAGCTCCATGGAGCAGCACCACATCCATCTCCGGGATCTGTGCATCAGCCAACATTGCAGCCTTTGGCTTCTCCTCCAGAAGAGTTTGGTGAGCTCTTCCCGCAGTGAGGTGGAGATTCAGTGGGGAAAGCCTCCTTGCCCCTTGCTCTCCACAGCTGTCTGTGCAGGTAAGGAACATCGTGGTGGTGTACCTCAGAAGGGATGGCAGCACCTCAGGAGCCCAGCACAAGCACAGAAATAGCAAATGATACTGCCCTTGCGCAGATACCTTCGTTTAGGGGTTTGCAGAAACTTGTGGAGCTTGGAAACCTTTCTTCCCTTACATTTCTGATATTGATAAACATCAAACTGTCCTGCTTTTGTAAATCACTATGGGACTCCCCCAGCAAAAAGCTTTGTGTAGCTTTGAAGAGATTTATTTTCTATACGCCCAGAGAATTCAAAGGCAGTTCTAAATTCATGCACACTCATATATCTAAGTAGTGCTTGAAGGGGCACGGGGAATGCAGCCCCGTGGGTGGCTCCGAGGAGCATCCCCAGCTGCTGCACCCTCCTGCTCTCAAGCACAGAGAAAAATAGTGGAAAGGAGACACAGTCCCTGGTTTTTGCCTGCACTTGTGTCTCTGAAGATGTTCTCCAATCCTTTACAGTGTATTTATTATCTCATTTTTATTATTTATTATAGTATCATTTTTATCACTAGATTCTTGTATTCAGTTGCTTCTTATTTTGCTTGTATGTTAATATAAATCCTTATTGCAAATACATTAATTATACCTATATATATAATTATATATACATTTGCTTATGGCATATATTAGCATTACATAACTTACAACGTTAGTAATTTTTTTTTATTTTTTTTTTAATCCTTACTATGGGTTTGGTGGGTTTTTTTCCCTTCTTTTGCATATTCATCCGGGGCCAAACACAGCCCGTGCAAGTGTCGGCAGCAGGCAGGAGAGGGAGCCCGGGGAGCGGGCTGGCAGCCTGCCTGCTCCCCGGCAGGTGAAGGGCAGGGCTGGGCATCACTTGGAGCCGGCCCTGCCTTTACCCCGAGCCCGGCCAAGCCTGCCCGCAGTAACAGCGCTGGGCTTGGCCACGGGAGGCTCCAGGAGCCGCTGGCACACGCGTCCCGTGCGGGGCTGGGAGTTACTGGAGAGCCCTGGGTTAAATGTCCGGCTGCGTGCCTTGACCTTGCCACTTGTCCCGAGCGGAACGGAGCCACCCGGCTCCTCTGCAGCCTTCCCACGGCAGGGAAAGGTGGTGGGGGCCAGGGCAGCACCTCCCTGGAGGGTGGGGGTGAGGTGAGGGAGGGGTTAATGCAGCCCAAGGTGTCAGGTTTTAACGGAGTGCAAAAAAAAGGGCAGTTTTGCACTGGTAGGAAGGAGAGGATGGGGGCAAGGGCTATGCCACACAAGCAGTAGGAGCTGGGGATGGCTGAGCCAGACTCTAAATTAAACAAGCAGTGGGTTTGCACTGCACAGCAGTCCTCAGTCTGAGCCCAGGAGTGGAGTTTGGGGATCATGGTGAGTTGCAGCTGGAGGTGGCAGTGGGTATCACAGGGGATGCCAAGGAGATTGTCCCCACTGCTGTGGAGGTCTCTGGGGTCTGGTGTCTGCCCAGTGCAGCCACACTCATGGCTCTGCACAGGAATGGTGTTTCGTTTAGACTAGCAGTGCATCATGCAGTTGAGAGTTTGATGGGAAGCAGGACTAATTTTCTGAAAAAAATCCCTTCCCGTTTGAAGATTGGCATATTTTATTTTAATTCAGTGCGTAATTCAATGGTAAGGTTTTACACCTTATACCTTGGCAATGCTCAGATGTGTTGTGAAAAAACAGCCATCGCCTTTACACCATAAATTTGTGTGTGGTTTCTCCTGGCTTCTTTTCACCTCAGAAGAGCCAAGATTTCAAAGCCCCAGTGGGCTCCAACACATGGTGGGACCACAGGGATGGTACTTGGTGTCTCATAGTCTCTGCTGGGCAGGGGATGCCCTGGGCATCTCCAAGTGATGGTGGGACCCAGCAGAGGTTCCTTCCTCTTGCTCTTGCAGGTTGGTGGTGAAAAGTGTCAGGAGCACCCCTGACCGAGCTGCTGCTGCCTGCTAAAAGCACAGCCGAGTTCAGAGGAGGGAGTTTGGGTGGTGGGGCCTGTGCACACCCTGTGCGTGGGCTCAAGCACGGAGCAGAGGCTGTTCTGGGCTCTAGGTGGAGACTGCAGACTGCTCAGCCTGCCTGCATCCTGCCTGCAGCCCTGGGACAGAGCCAGGCAGCAGCATCCTGCTGGGGTGGGCTCCTGGCTGCCCCCAGCCATTGCTGGTGGGTGAGGATGGTGGAAAAAGCAGAAATTAAAAAAGAAACCATCAAAATCCATGTATGCATTGATGAGAGGTGAGGAAAGGCAGGGGGACACTTCAGTGCTGAGACCCCTCCAGGTCAGGCTGAGCTGTCATCAGCTCCTACTCTCTTGTTTGCTCCTCAAACCCACGGGATGTGGGACTATGTTCCTGCCAGCCCAGGGGCTCAGCTGGCCCAAGGCTCCTCCTCACAGACCATCTGCTCCTGCCTGCTGCAGCCCAAATCCGGCTCAGGCTGCTGCAGCCACCCCAAGGCAGGGATTTTGGGATGCTGAAGGGCTGGACAGTCCCTGCTCCCCATACCCACAGACACCCTGCTGTGCCCAGCCCTGCTCTTAGCTGATTCCCTTCATCTCACCTGGGGACAGGAGTTTTGGGGGCTCATTGGGACCCTGTGATGGATCACCCTGCCTGAGACTAATCCCACAAACCCCACACCCCCTGGTCATTTCATCAGGGAGTGAAGCATCCTCCTGGCACAGGAGCACCCTGGAGAAACAGGGGCCAAGGACATCACCTCCTGTGCCAAGGCCAGGGCAGATGCATGTGCCAGCATCAGCCCAAAGATGGGATTTGGGTAGAAGGACACTGGAGAGGGAAGCACCTCTTTTTATTCCCTGGGAAAGGGGGAAAATCAGGGAACGTGTGCTTTGTCCATCCCTGGCTTGACTTGGACTCAGCCCATAGCATACAGAGGATGCTCTTGTGCTCACCAGCAGGCAATCTCTTGTTTTAAGGTTTTCTAGCTGAGTCACAAGTTTCTGTACCAGATTCAGTTTCCAGCCAAGTGAGCCTGACTGCTGTGGTGGCATCCAGAGGGATGGTCCCGTGGGACCTGCAGCTTGAGCACCCTCAGCATCCCCCAGGCACCCTTAGGCTCAGGGTTTTTTCATTGGTGGGTATTTTGGTGTTCAGCCATCTGTCAGAATCTGGATTTGGAGAATTAATGCTTCCAACACAGTGCACATCCCCTTTGCCTCCCCTTTGGGGAGCGTTTTGCACAGCCTCATCTTTCCCTGCTGCCCATGTTTAAACAAGAAAATGCAAAATGATGGTGGGAAGTGGCTTTGGTGGCTCCTGGGAGCAGAGGAACCAGAGGACAGTTGAGGGGTCAGGAATGAGGCTTGAGAATTATTTCAGGTCCCTGTCCTGCAGCTTGCCAGGCCTGATACTGATGCAAAATGCAGCATCCAAGTCCTCAGGACAGGAGCAAGCAGTGCTTGGCTGGAGGATGCTGCCCTGCCTTAACGCATCCTCTGGTCTCATCAGCAGTGCTGCCAACCATGGGGTGGCCCCCCATGCTCCTTCCCTCACTGAGCATCCCAAAACAGTGCTTTCTTTTGCCCTCTCAGTGATAAATTCCTCCCCTTTTCTTGCTTCCTTTTTTGTTTAATTACTACTACTACTACTACTGCTATTATTATTATTATTAATACTATTACTATTGCTTTAAATATTATTTTTTTATTAAAAAGAGGATAAAACAAACATCTCTGGCAGCACTCAGAATCCAAACTCAGTGATAAAGCCAGGTTGGACAGGGTTTGGAGCAACCTGGTCTAGTGGAAGGTTGCTCCAAAGGAAGGTTGTTCCTGCCCATGGCAGGAAGGTTGGAACAAGATGCTCTTTCAGGGCCCTTCCAACCCAAACCATTCTGTGATTCTGTGGCAACACTTCAGCCCAGGAAGAGCAGGAGCTGAAAATGAGGACAGCAAGAGCAAAGTGTCCACAAGCTAAGGAGACAGTTTCAGGCTGGAAAAACAAAACCTTTCCATTTCTGGTTCGCTCATAAGAGTAAAGTGTGCCTCCTTGCATCTCTTTGATATTCCAGCCCATGCCATCCAGTGGGCTTACACAGTGATGCTCAAAGTCTGCCAACATGTGGCAAAATTCACCATGGTAGTCATGGACATCCCTTTTGATGGAGGAATTGGGGGCTTTTGCAGGTTGATATTGTTTTCTGCATCACTTTTCTGTAATCTTAGCTTTCCCAGCATAGACAGGCAGCTTCAGAGGCATTGTAGGGTGCTCCATACCTGCATGCCTCAGGGGATGAGCAAAAAATATTAATGCATCTTTCACCCATTTAAAATAAATTCAAAGCAGCCAAATACAACATTTCTTACAGCAAAAGCTCCCTGGCTACATAGAATTTGTAAATATTAGCCTCTGAGAAAGATTTTCTGAGCTCCTTTGTGTAAATAACATTTTTTTTAGCAGACTGGCACTTCACCTCAGGTCTCGATTTTCAAGTGGTCGCTTGTCCCCTCCCATCCCAGGGCTGCATTTCCAGCAGGGAGATCCAGCCCTGGTACAAGATGCCCACGGGGTGCCTGGTGGTGGGAGAGACGTGGTGAAAAGCAGACAGAGATAAGAAGGGTGACAGCCCCTTTGCTCTGCAGCGTGTTTGCTCAGCAATGCCGAGTGCTGGGCCAGAGCCACCACCTCCCTGCAGACTAAACAGTTGCAGTGTTTTCTCTCCCATGACCGAAAGAATTTAGTGAAGGGTCCCGGTATGAAACTTTACACGAACTCTGGGTGCCACGAATATCTCAGGCTGGGAGGCTGTTAACTCCTCCGGCTCCTTGATCGCCCGCGCGGTTCAGCCCCGGGGCAGATGAAAGGAACACCCACCCCAGGATGGATCTGGCCAGCTGCCTGCAGGGCCCCCCGTGCTCTCCCACCCACTGAGGTTTTGTGTGTCCATCTTTCCAGGGATTACTCTTTTTTGTGCTTTCTTTTAAAGGAGAGAGACAAGAACTCTGGCCATAATGGAGCTCTGGAGTCCTCCAGGTCAGGAAGGACCTGTTAGAGCCAGTCCAGGGGAGGGTTCTGCAAGGGCTGCAGCCCCTCTGCTCTGGAGCCAGCCTGGCACACCTGGGGCTGCTCACCTGCACAAGAGAAGCTCCAGGGACACCTCAGAGCCCCTGCCAGGGCCTCAAGGGGCTCCAGCAGAGCTGCACAGGGACTGGGGACAAGGCATGCAGGCACAGGACACAGGCAATGGCTTCCCAGTGCCACAGGGCAGGCATGGATGGCATCTTGGGAATTGGGAATTGCTGGCTGGGAGGGTGGGCAGGCCCTGGCCCAGGGTGCCCAGAGCAGCTGTGGCTGCCCCTGGATCCCTGGCAGTGCCCAAGGCCAGGCTGGATGGGGCTTGGAGCAGCCTGGGACAGTGGAAGGTAGCAGGTGGGTTGGAACTAGATAACCTTTAAAAGTCCTTTCCAGCCCTGATTCTGTAATATCTCGTGCCCCTTGGACCTGTTTGTTTGCACCTGTGTGCAGTGATGTCCATCCAAAGGTTGTCTGCTCTCCTCTGCTGCCCAGCTCAGGAGCTTCCACTTCAGGGACAGGTTTTGGGGATGGGAGAAGCTCCTGAGGCCTCATTCATCCATTGGTCCTGGCTTGCAGAGAAGCAGAGGCCAAGCCTCAGTGTCTGGGTGGTCCCAGTCCCACCTCATGGTGAACAACCACCGAGAGAACACTTAGCATCCCACAGGAGAACATCCTGCTGCCGGCTACCAGGCATCCAGGAAAATCCCTCCGTGGAGTGGACTGATGTGAGCCAGGAGTGCCTGTGCAGTAGAGCTCCTGATGTCAAACAGGATTAGCTGCCTGCCTTCCCCTGCCCAGTTTCATTCATTCACTCACAGGCAAGCTGGCCTTTCAATGGACACAGCTTCATTTCCAGTGCAAGTGGAATTCCTCCAGCCCTGGTGTCTGGACAAAGGAGCACCTGCCTCCACAGTCAGTTTTCCTCCTCTTAAATCCCCCTTTCCAAATTTGGCCTGTCCCCATAGGTCCCTTGTCACCTCCACCTTATAAAGGAGGACAAATTGCATGTGCAGAATTTAAAATAAGAATGCATCCTGCTGGTAAAATCCAGCTGGTCTCTGCTGCATCCTCCTGGGCTGCAAGGCTGGGCATCTCCAGACAGGCCATTTACAAGCAGGATCAGCCACAATTGCAGTCCCAGTTGTCACATCAGCCTGGTGTTGGGAGTGGGATGAGCATTTTCTCAGGCACAGAAGTGGCCTCTGAGGAGATCTGGGGATGGTGCTGGGGCTCAGACCTTGCCATATTGTGGAGAAGGGTTTACAAACTGCCCACCAAACCATCCCCGCCCATATGAAGTAGCCCAAAAATAAGGTTTTATGAGATTTCTTGGACCCATTATGCTTTTGCACTGAGCTTGTGCTATGGGGAATGCAGCCTATGGGATGGGAGATTTATACTAATATATTTTTCTATGAAGTGGGGGTATCAGCACTGCTGTGGATGCTGAGATGAGCAGGGATTCACTTGATCCTCTCTCTTCCTACCACCTCGATGTAGCAAGGAGGGGATTCCTGGCCTAGGCCTGGGATGCTCTAGAGGACATGGATTCTTTGTCTCTGTTTCAGGGGGAGGACTCTCAGTGTCTCCAAAATTCCAAAGGTAGCCCAAGGTTTCCTGTGCACACTCAAAAAGGCAAAGGGCACATCTCTCCCTCAAGATTCCCGCTGTGCTGGGGCTTACAGAAATAAACTTAATATAACAAGGATCTCCTGCACTGCTGCAGAAGAGCCAGGCTGCCAAGGGGGAGCTGCCTCCTCAGGGCACTACATGGGGTGGCTGCAGGGCTGGGTCAAACGGGTGTCCCAGCTGCTCTGATGGCAACCCAGCAAGGAAATCAATTTGTGTTTCCTTGTGGTCCCCTGTCTCCCCTGCAGTCCCTCGCCATGGGACTGAGAGATTGGCTTGTGATTCTCAGGCAGGTGATGAGTTCCCCGTGTCTGTGTGTCCTGCAGATGGCAGGTCTGTCCCTGGCTCGCTGCAGGGTCTGGCTGAGGCTGGTAGTGATGTTTTGCTGTGTCTGGGTTTGTGGGATAACAGGTCTTTAAGGTAATGATAAACTGCTGTTACCCAGCTGAGCTGACACCCCGGCACGTGTTTGGGAACCCAGGAAGGTGTGAGGTAGGAAGGACAGCAATAAAAATTAAGTGACGAGGAGGACAGCTCTGTCACCTGGGTAGTGCTAGAGGAGGCTCTGGCAAACATCCAGGGCAGAATGGTGATTGCTGTTGCCTGTGTGCAGACCAGGCTACTGAATTCACCCTCCTGGGCAAAACTTTGTTTGCACATCCATCATTATGCTCCCACCAGGGAGCATAAACCTCAGCTCAATCAATAATTAACTGCTTGCACCTCTGCAGCCCCCCAAGGACCTCACAGACATCACTGGCTGAACCCATGAGACACCCACGTTGGGTGGGTACTTGCTGCTGATCCCAGATTTGGAGCCAGACTGAGAGGTCAGGGTGAGACCAGGGGGCAGGAGGTTCAAGTGACCACTCGCCTGGTCACTTGAGGGTGTTTGTAGGCATGGGAAGTATCCACAGCTGCTCTTGGCTGTGGTCATCAGCTGCCTCAGTTACCCAAACCTGGGAATGTAGAATTGATCATGTTTCTTTTCCTGGGAGTTTGTCTAGCCCCTACTTTAGAAGAAACAGTTTTCTGACCTTATTTTCCCCTTCATGCCCAAATCTTTCTGAGAGGAATAAGCGCTGTGTGTGTGCCTGATGATTGCAGAGTCTTTGTGGAGTTGTTCTTGCCGAAGTGGAAGGACTCCACATCCCTGGAATTGTTCAAGGCAGACTGGATGGGGCTTGGAGCAACCTGGTCTAGTGGAAAGTGTCCCTTCCCATAGCAGGGGGTTGGAAGGAGATGAGTTATAAGGTCCCTTCCAAACTAAACATCCTGTGATTCTATGAATTGGTCAGTGACATCTAATGAAAGCCACAAATCACCTGGTGGCCAGATGATGTGGGGTGGGTGTCTGTGGGGTGGTGCTCTCAGTCCTGGTAGCCTGGCCCTTCACCATGTGGTGCATTTCAGAGCCCTCTGTGATTAAAACTGTTCACAGAGCTGTGGCCATCACGCAGTCAGGTCCATGCTGAAGGTCACTGGTAGGATTTCCTGCTTCTCCCAAAATGGCCAAAACATCCTGAGAAGATGTTCCAATGGTGCAGATCCAGCCTGGAGGAAGCGACGTGATGAAAGCCTGTAGGAGTGAAATGCCTTATGGCTGGGTGAAGCCAGGACCTCTGCAAGGCTGGGCACAGGGTGTCATCTGTAATCTAAAAGCTTTATCTGCTTTAAATGTCAATAGCTCCTTTGTTGGAGTCACAATAATTGCCATGATTCGCATGTCTCGGTCACATGCCCCAGAGCACTTTGCAGAGGAAGATGAGCAAATCATTCCCGTTGGTTGCCAGATGGGAAATCAGGGTGCAGAGGTGATGGGAGCCCACGCAGGGCTGGAAATAAACCTCAGCCTCCTGTGCTGCTGTTCTCCAGGTTCTGCCTGGAAGCTGTAGGTTTTCTGTCGTCACTTTGCTCTGCTCTGTCTTGTCTCCACTCTGGCAGGAGCGTGGGCAGGGATGGTGTGAGGGGATTCAGTGAGGCTCTGTCCTTGGGTGCAGGCAGAGAGGCCAGGAGTGGGTGGCTGCAGGAAGAGCAGAACCCATGGAAGAGCTGTTGGTCCCACTTCATGTCCCAGCACAGGAGTTTTTGTAGTGGTGTCTGTGAAGTGAGACATTCCCAGTGGAGCTGTGGATGGCACAGAGAAGCTCAGTGAGACCCTACAAATCCATGGGCAGAGGAGTTTGGTCACTCCCTGGTGCTGTCACAGGTTTCTCCAGCACCTCCTCAGCTCCTTCTGAATGCCAGTGCTGCAAACCACTCATCTCACTGGTTTGTCCTCCTCAGGAAGCAAAGCTGCACACCAGAACCTTCTCCAAGCCCCAGGACCCAAATACACGTAGTATTTAAATTCTAAGCAGGGAACAATGCAGTTAATTGTGCAAAATGTAATTTATGGAGCCCTTTCTAGGAAGGTTTGGGGAGGGAGCAGGCAGAGACTGTGCCTCTCCAGGACAGCAGTAAGGGACAGAGGCTGTCCAGCCTCTACCCACCAGCTCCCTCCTCCAACCCATTGGATTTGTCTCAGCCCTTTCCAGAGAGCCATTTAGGGCTCCAGCATTTCACAGAACACTGCCAGTAAGATCTACTATTTAGCACAGCCTATCTCAGCTTTTTATATAGCTCTTAACACAGATATCTAAGCATCATATATTTCTTTTTGTGCAGTATTTCTGACTCAGTATTTCCTGCCTCCTTGACAGTGACTGAGTAAACAGCAGAGCTGCCAGAGGAAGAACCCTGTGTTTACAGAGCAACAAGCCCAAATGTGCCTTTTTTTCTCCATCAGAAGGTGGCGATGCTTAAATTAACCCTCATTTTTATCCCTCACTAAACTTTTGCCCTCGAACTTGCTGCTGCCAGAGTCAGCCATGGGTTGGTGGGCCCAGATCTGGGGAAAAGTTATTTGGAACTCGTCTTAAAAAAAGTGCAGCGAACTCCCAAGGGAAGAATTTTCAGCTGCAGCTGTCTGAGCTGGAGTGAGGGTTTAGATTGGGTGATGGCAAAGTGCTGCTTCTCATCCCACCTGACTCTGCTGCCCACCAAAAATGTTAGAGGATGGATTTTCCTGCTCTCCTCTTGGATCTTCTGGCTTGGTCCTGGTCTTGGAAAGGTCTCCTGTCCACGTGTTGCATGAACTGCTTCTACACTGGGATGAGGAGTGGGCTTTCACTTGACTGCAAGAGTGGACACCCCCAGGAAAAAGGCATCTTGCATTTCCATTGGTGGCAGGAGCCTCAGCCAAGCTTACAGAGGATCCAACAGGGGATGTCAGAGCTTTTGCTGAGCCCTGGGCTGTCTCTGTGATGTGTGTGAGCACAGACCACCCTGACCTACCCATGGTCAGCCCAACATGATGAACATGCTTAACCTTCAGATTCATGCCCCAAACTTGTCCTGTATGAGAGCTCCTTAGAGGTCCCCTTGCCACATGGTTTCTCAATGAATTCTTCTCCCAAACCAGGCAGAGAAGGAAGGCCAGCCCTACCTGGTATAAATACATTTTATTTTAAACTATAGGCACTGAAGGAAGGTCATCCAGTAAACACACCCAGATTATCTACAGGCCAGAGCACCCCCAAATTAGTAATACAATTCGTGTTTAAAAATACAGCCAAACTGATGAAAGATAATTTGCTTACTGCCCTGACATCACCACCTAAGCATGGGGCAAGCCAATCCACAGGTTATTTTTATATAACTCCGTGAGGCATTTCCAGAGCAAATAAAGTTCAGTGGGCAGGGCAGTGACCCGGCTGTCTGGTTCCAGAGCTTCTCAGCCCCCTCAAGGCTCGTCATCAGTGTGTGGAGGTCTGTGGGTCAGGGCACGGCTCCATCGGATGTGCCCCAGGCACACAGGACGTGGGGCTCGTCCTCTGACGGCCAGTTCCTCACCTCTCCCACGTGCTGGCTCTGGCTCATCCCTTGGGGTTGCACAGCCTTTGGCACTGCTCTCCGTGCTCTCCAAGGGTCACAGGGCCTGCTGTGGGCACAGCTGACCTGCAGCAGGTGGGTCACGTGTGTGGCTCCATTGATCAAGCAGCCCAGCTGAGCCTTGGTGGCAGTGGTGGTCTCCTCGAACACCCCAAGGCAGATGGGACACCTCTGCATGGGTGGCACTCAGTGGTGCAGGTCAAACATGCTGTCTGAAGGCCAAATTTAAGGACAGAGCTCCCTGGACCACCTTCCTGGTGCATTCTGAGACACTGGGGTAGCACCACCCTGAGGCAGATGGGTTTCTCAGGATGCTTCAGGATAGTCCTGGCATTTCAAGTCCAGCTGCCCTGGAGGTTCCTGCCAAGCCCAACTCTGGGTCCAGAAAAATTCCTCCCACTGGAAAGATGCTTTTCCCACTTCATCAGAGGAATCAGTATCACTCCCCTCCTTTTGCAGAATATGTTCAAATCACCTCCTTTTGCAAAGTTTGGCCCAACCTGAGCCTGCAAATGAAGCAAAATTCTTCCCACTGCAGCATCACATCCTGGGTGGAAATGTGCAGTGCTTTCTGCATCCATCCCACATCCCATCCCCCTCTCCCGTCCTTCATGGGAGTCCCTCAAAGTCTGCACAAGCTTTTCTGTGACTGGAAGAGGGGGGACCCCACTGCCTTTTCTTTTGTAAGGATCTTATTCAGCTGCAAAGGTGGAGCAGTGTTCACTGATGTCTCTGCGTCACCCACAGGCTGCCATAGGAGGAAAAAGGAGGGTGGTGTGTGGTGGAATCCTTTCCTGCCCAGCTCCCATCCCAGGCCTGATGAGTTTGGTTTGGTTTGGTTTGGTTTGGTTTGCTGGTTGGTTTATGGAATTTCCAGGGGGTTGATGAGTTTGATGGTTTGGTTTTTTTTTTTACAGAAAATAGCTTTTTAAAAAGAAAATATTAAAGAGTCAGTTTTCTTTCTTGCAAGGATGCAGAGCAGGGTGTGTTTGAAGCAGGAATGGGAAGGAGCAGAGTTTCCTGCAGTGGTTTCTATTCTTTCCTAGTAATCTGGGACTGCAGAGCCCATGCAGTTATCCCAAGCTGCTAGGAATTTCACAGCATGCTCCAGCGATCCCAAAATACAGCACAGCTCCCCAGGTACATGAATGTGGACCTTCCAGGTCTAGGCAGGACAGGAGGTGCTGGAGGGCATCTGGGCTGGGAGAGGCAGGATGGGTTGGGGGCTGGAGCTAGCTGGGATGCTGTATGAGATGCAGGAGACAGTTCCAGGAGATGAAGAGGAATCAAGGAAAAGCTCCAGGGTTCAAGGGAGCTCTCTGTGCATTATATGGGTGTATGGGGCAGATGAGGGGCATGGGATGCTCTTGCCTGGGTTTTTAATTTCTCAGTTATCAGGATATGTGTCTCTTTGACTTTTTTTTGCATTAAAATTCAATTGAAAACTCCAGAACAAGTAATTGGGTAACCCTGGGGTAATAACCTGAGCTTGCAAATAACTCCTGCATCACTGCCCAGGGACGGGCTGGTTAATGAAAGGATGAACTCTGCAAACTCCCCCAGAGAGTCTGGGGAGACCCAACAGGATTTGGCTGCAGGTTGACTTCGAAGTCACAGACACAGTTGGGCAACTGACTTATGGAAATGGGTGTAGAGAGGAATTAGTCACCACTGTTTGGTTAATAAGTGCCTCAGCTATTTTACAAGTCTTCTTTCCTGCATATGCAAATACATATTTTATTTTTCCTTTTGTAATGAAACATATAAATAGCTCCTGCCTTGGATCTTCTGTGCATACAGTTGTGTCATGAAAATAATCATCGTGCTTTTGCCTGGCTTTCTTTAGCAGCTGCTTCACTTAGCTTTGTTCTAAAAGGAAGATCTCCTGTATGTTGTTCAGGGCGAGAGAACAAACTTTGGTGTGGTGGCTTTTATATCTCCCCAGCTTTGCAGAGAGCAGCTGCAGGTCAGAGCATTTGCTGCAGCGAAGCCCTTTGTCTCAGGCAGTAGGAATAAACTGAGATGAAAAAGATAGAAGGTAATTTATTTAGTTGCTGGATTTCAAAGGTTGTGCAACCTGGACTGGGAGCATGCAGCGTGGAGAGCGAACTTGTCCTCTTCTTCAGTGTTCCCCTGCTTAGTGTCTGCTAAATTTTAGTGGCAAGAAAAGGTCACTATGGAGACAGACAAGCAAAGTCGCGTGGGATGTCATGCAAAAATGTCTGCAGCATCTCCTAGAGCCCAGGGAAACCTTCTTGACTCTGTGCACCATGGACTCCCTTGTGCCTTTCTGTAGAAGGGTTTTTATTTGCTTTTCTGTGTTGCCTTGTGCCCTTTGCCATGTGCTTCCATCACATACATCCCTTTTCATACCCTGCCTGTGGACAAACCCCTTCTTTCTCCCCAGCTGGAGGTCTGATGGAGAGCCAGCTATCTCCCTGTGTGCTTCCTCCTGATGCTGATCCATAAATCACGTCACTGGGATAATCCTTAGTCATAGCAACCATCAGCTCAGGCACAGGGTGACCTTTTAATGCCAAGCCCAGGCTGCCCTGATCTTCTGGTCGGGCAGGGAGCCAGTCTGTGCCATTATTTTGTGAGACGCCAGAGAGCAGCCAGACCATTAGGATGCTCCTGGCCAGACACTGGGTCTGCTGAAGATACTGGAATGAATGGGCTTGGAAGGTCAACCTGGACCACCAAGCCCAGCACAGCCACCAGCATTTCGCCTGCATTTTGTTTAACCTCTCTGTTGCTGCTTTTATTGAGTCCTGGTGGTGCATATGGCAAAGTGACCCTGTGTCTGTGGGGAGGGACAGTGGGGTGCAGGGGGCAGACACCATCACCAGTGCAAGCTGTGGCAGTTATTGCAGGAGTTGGTGGTATTTCTGCAGTACCTGCTTTCTGGTGGCTTTGCTCTGTTGAAATTGCAGCCGCTCGGCGCGCGTTGAGTCATCTCCCCACTGTTACTAAAGAGTCAGTCAGTCTGTCTGTCTGTCTGTCTGTCCTCCCCCCACCCCCAGTTTCAATTTCCTCCTAATTCCCTCTCCAGACAGCCGTTGGCTCTGCCGTGGTGGTGTTGCTGATGCAGCCTCTTGTCTCTTGTGCCTCTTGCAGAAGGATTTCTCCATGCGGGAGGAGCTGCAGCAGCGGGACGTGGAGCGCTGGCTGGGGTTCATCACCTTCCTCTGCGAGGTCTTTGGCACCATGAGGAGCAGCACTGGGGAGCCCTTCCGAGTCCTCGTCTGCCCCATCTATACCTGCCTCAGGGAGGTAAATGCCTGCCCACTTTGTCCTTCCCCACCAGTGGGACGAGCTGTTGTGTTGCAGTGTGGAGATTCCCATAGTCCATGGAAAGGCTGCGGCTGCCCCTGGATCCCTGGAAGTGTCCAAGGCCAGACTGGACAGGGCTTGGAGCAGCCTGGGATAGTGAAAGGTGTCCCTGCCCATGGCAGGGTGTCAGATCTAGACAGAGAATCTTCATTAAGGCCATTCCAACCCAGACCATTCTGGGGTTCCATCTTTGCTTTATAATTCCTAGAGGTTTGCTCTGCTAACACTTCCCACCTCGAAAGTACCTTCATCTGCAGGGATGCTTGGCTCTTCCTGCACATTGTCTTTCTGCTTGTTAAAGCACAATGATGAAAGCACGCACTCCCTTTGTCCAGGGGTCAGAAAGGACCAACAGTTGGAATGGCAAACTCCAGCACTGGAGTTTGCAAATCCCAATGTTATGAAAATCCCCACCTAAGCAGCTTTAACAGCTGCTTAAACCAGGTGAAGCCACCTCAATAGAGGAGACAGACTGAGGGGAGGAAGGAGGGAGAGAAACTAAGTCCCTAATGTCCCTAGACCCCACCCAATGCAGCAGAAACCCAGCCCTGTCACCAGGGTTGGGGATTTTTCAGAACCTGATCTCCTGATGAGCTCATTGTCCAGCTCCCCATGGCTCAGGGTGGTGGCAGAACCCTCGGTGAGTACATACAGAAAAGACAACTCATGTGTTAATGTTCCATAGAGGAGGAGAGGGCTTCCCTCCATCCTGTTTTAAAGATGGTTTTGTCTCCTGCTGGTGCCTGTAGAAGACTTTCTCAGATAAACCCGCCTCGCCACCCAGGGTTGGAGCTGTGAAACTCAAATTGTCAGTGGTGCTTCTGTCAGGCCATAAATAGCTCACTGTAAAATAACTTCTGTGCTAGACCTCAGGCAAGGGAAGGATAAAGAAAGTGCTGGTGATGACTTTTTTTACGTGCATGGGACGTTTCCTCTGAATGCAAACACACCATAAACATTTTGTCTAGGTGGTAGTACTGTGGGCAGTACCCACAGATGGTGACTGGAGCAGCAAGGAGTGCAGGCCTCATGATGAGGCACACATATCCAGAGGAGGAGATGCCAGAGGGATGCTAAGAATAGCCGAACTTCCCCAAAATCTCTGCCCACGGAGCTATGTGTCACCTTCTGGGGAAGATCTTGACGTCTGGCAAAGCCCCCGTGCCCATCCACTTCCCATCGTAATCGTGACACAGCACAGTCCTGATTCTGCCAGAGTTCTCCCCTGCCCACTGCTGTCTGCCCTCGCCGTGCTGTCACTGTCCCTCTTGTCACCCTTCTGCTCTGTGGGGACGTGGTGGTGATCTAGAGGTGTGCAGAAGGACGTGGATTTCATATATCAGGGATATTTTTTGCTACAGGGCAGCTCCATAAAAAGATCTCCTAATTATATCAAGATGTCATGCGTAAATTTGCTCTTAAAAATACATCTCTGTTCCTTAGCAGGACAGGTCTGTCCCTGTGGTGGTGTTTGTCACAGATGACTTTACTAGGTGATCTTTAATAGTGAGATGATCTTTAGGTCCCTTCCAACCCAAGCCAGTCTGTGATTCTAAGAAGACTCTTAGCTTAGCCGACGTGGGTGAGCCTGACTCTTCTGGCTCCCCTGCCCCAAAGTGTTTGGTCTGTGTCTGCTCTCTCTCTCTGCAGTGCTCTGACCTTCATTCATGCCATCCCCCTTCCATGGCTCTGGAATGGGTTTTCATCCTGCCACCTTTTTTTGCCACAGCCAGCTAATCCTGCTGCACAGGGCCAGCCCAGGGGACAGGAGCATCCATTTATCAGCAGTGCCAGGCTCTGAGATGGTTGCCAGGGCCAAAGGCGTGCTGCAGACACAGCCAGGGAGGTGGTGGTATGCTCTTCCAGCTGCACCCCAGAGAGGACAGGGACATCTGCACAGGCTGGCCCTGCTGGGTGTTCTGTGAGAGTGTAGAAAGTCCCTAATGGTGCAGAGTGCTCATCCCTTGGTGTTCCCCGTGAGCCACAGGGGCTGGGGTCCCAGCAGAGGAGGGGCTGTCACCATGGCCTGTAAACTTTGGCACTCCCATGTGCCTGAGGACAGGTTCACAACGTGTAGTAGCACTCACCATGGGCTTTTTCCCCTCCTGCTGATCAGAACATACATCCCCAAGCAGAGTCTCAGCCCCTCACCTCTGACTCCTCTCATGTTGGGTATTCCCCAGCAATCTCCCTCTGTGCTGCCCACAGTCCTGCATAGCTCCTTCTGCCTCCATCCACCTATCCTTTGACCATAAATCATTAGCAGAAGGAAGATAACATCTTTCCCTCTGCCTGTCCTTTCAGCTCCTCTTGCTTTTTAGTTTCTCTTTTTTTTTTTTTTTTTTTCTTTTTTCCCTTTTCCTTTATAGCTCTGGCAGACGCAGCCAAAGGTCAGTGAGGCAGTGAGCAAGAGGAAGGGGAAAATTGCCTTATGACTGAGGCAGGAATGTCTCTTCCCTTCCCCCTGCAAAGCTTCCTCTGTCCAGCTCCTTTCCCCCCAGAGATAAAAGCTTATTCACACCATCATTAGCTGGCTGGGAGGGAGTGAGGGTGGCCATGAGGACATCAGTGCTGGCTGGGGAGGAGCTGGGGACATGGCTGGGGCATTGGGTGACAGTGCCAGCGCTTTTTATCGATCGGTGTGGATGGGTTGGGTTTGTGGGCTGGGAGGAAAAAAAAAAAAAAAAAGAAAAGGGAAGTTCATTTCAGGCGAGGCTGGAGTGATAAATGCTGGGGTTTGCTGGCTGATCGACCCGGTGCCCATCGCTGTCCTCTGTGTCAGACACAGCAGTGGGTGTTTAACCATGGCTAAGGAAATCTGGGTCACAGCTGCCACCTCGCCCAGGCAGCGTTTTGGGAACCAAAGGAGAGGCTGTGCCCTTTGGCATAAACACAGTCCACACCAAATCCCCATCCCAGGGGCTCTGCTGCATCCTCCTCCATCACCTGAGCTTCAAATGGGGGGAGAAGGAAGGGTTTGCCATCACATCCAACACTGTGGCAGCATCTCCCAGGAGCAGAATCCCTGCCAACTGTAAAAGTTTAATTTCCATAGCTGTTCTGAGGGTTTTGGGCTGGTGTTTGTGCAGGCTGAGAATGTGTCCTCACAGTGAGGTCTGGTGAGGTCAGTGTTGGGATTTTAGGCAAAGAGATGGTTTGCCAAGGGAAGTAAAAGGTGGGTCCAGCTCTCATTAAAATGGTTTAATGGAGCACAGTGCATTTGGATGGTGGTTTGGACCAAAACATGTTTTTCTGCTTGGAACAGTGCGTATTTTAGGTTGGAGGAGGGCAGTGGATATCCAAGGTTGGCCCAAAGATCAGACCTGGAGACAACTGGGGAAAGGAGGAGAGCCCTTGGTGGATGAGAACGAGATGACTACTGCAGCCCTCAGATCTGGGAAGCCTGGGAAAAGAATAACAAGGCAGAGATGTTAAATAGAAATAAAAGCGCTTTCCTCCTATTCTTCCCTCAGAGCTTCGGGGAATCGAGGGCGAGCTGGAAGAGGGCATTGTTCCTGGGATAAAGGCTTTCCCCAGGGCTGGTTATGCTGCAGCCAGGGCACTGTGGGTTTGACCCTTGCCTGCTTCCAGACCTGGCTGTTCTCACTTGGGACCAGTGGTGGCATCTTGCAGGACCACGTTCTTCCATGGGCCTGGTGGAAAGACTTCCAGCAGTATTAGCAAGGTGTCCTGTGCATGATGGGCGTAAGCAAGAGTGATGTCCCACTTTCTCCTTCCATCCCTATAGCCCTCTTGACTCTGGCCTCACTTTATTTCACAAAACTACTCTAAATTTGTCCCTGAACACCTCCTTCCAGGATGATAAGTGAACATGCTGACATCCTTCCTGCTCCAAAGCCTCTGCCCTATGTCCAAACACCAAGGACATGCTGAGCCATGCTCCAACAATGCTTCAGGTTGCATGTCCCCCAAAACCAACTAAAACCAGGAGAATAACCAAGAGAC
Organism: Eopsaltria australis; assembly: GCA_034509425.1. NCBI lineage: Eukaryota > Metazoa > Chordata > Aves > Passeriformes > Petroicidae > Eopsaltria > Eopsaltria australis. The sequence goes on along the minus strand of JAVTVJ010002810.1, from coordinate 14,446 downwards.
TTTGATTCTTGCAGTCTGGCCATATTTCTTTTTTTCTGTGGCCTTCAGCAGAGTCAGCAAAATAGAGAAAATGGGTGGTTAAGGCAAGGGAGCAACAAATGTCAGTTGAACCATCAGAGCCCTGTGCACAGTGCAAGAAGTGCCCCGTGGCTACTGAAGATGTGGAGATAATAAATAACACTATTTGCCATCTATTGTTCACTGATTGTCACCACTTCTGCCTTCCCTAGCTCTTTCCTAAGCCCGGTTGGAGCTGGCTGTCCCTCATCCAGCTCTGTGCTCCCATGTCTGTGTGTGAGCCATGGGCCACCCCAGCTCCATGCCCTCCCTGTTTCATCTCCTGGTGCTGCTGGGGAGGGGAAGCATTAGGACTGGATCCTGGCTGACTCCTGTCACCCAGGTCTAGGTGGCATCTCAGTTCTGCAGGGAAGGAGGGACCACAGCCAGTGTGGCTGTTGATGAGTGCTCTTGTGAAGGTTGCCTCCTCTGGTGTCTGTCTCATCCTCAGCGGATGTTGTTGGGACCCAGGATGTGCCCCTGGGGCTGGGAGCTGCCACCTCCCTGCCAGCCCCCTGCCAGGAGCAGCCACTTCCAGCCCAGGTGGTTGGTGCCAAGTGCTGCTTCAGATGTGTTTGTTTGTTCCTGGGCTGCCATTTAGCAGCCAGGTAACCTGAGCAGTTGCCTATGGCAGCAGAGCAGGGAGGTGGAAAAACTGGCTCCAGGGACTCAGGCTCAAGGCGATGCCATGTGGCAGCAATGCCACTGTGGTCCCTTGAGGCACCTCACCAGCTGGTGTCCCAACAGGCAGGCAACACAGAGAGGGCTCTGCACCCTCTCACACTCCATAATAACTCTATCCCACCCCTTAGCTGGGTCCCTCTACTCTTCTCCTGCACAGGGCTGATCTTCTGTTGAAAGTTTTAAGTTTCCTCTTCACACTTCCCTTTACCCCACTGAGGTCCCTCTCACTGGCAGCTCCTTCAACACCTTTCAGTACATCCCTAATTTGCTATCACTTCCAAACTTCACGAGGTTGTGCTCCTCACCTCCTCCAGGTCATGGATAAGGATGCTAAATAGGGCACCTCCTGGGATAACAACTTGGTAGTCCAATGGCTTGGACCCAATGGCTACAGCCCTCTGAGCCCAGCCATCCAACCTGTTTTTTCACCCATCTAGATGTCCTGGCTGGGATACAAAGGGACTGGGTATCAGGGGTGACAGAGAGCTGCCTTGGCACCATCCCACTCAGAGCCTTGGATAGGGCTGTTGGGGCAGGTTCAGAGCAAACCCCAGGAAGCAGCTCATCACAGAAGGACTAATTAAACTGCAAAGCTCCTTCGTGCAGGAGGCTGCAGGACCCATTCACAGAGATCCTCCAGCTTGAGGGGGTTATTGCTGCTGAGGCTGGGTGTGTACCCCAGGGATATCCCCATAAGAGGGATGTGGTCATTGGCCTGACCCAAGACAGATGATTTCAGGGTCTTAATACCACCCCTGGGCACCAAGGGCAGCTCCCAGGCAGTGAATCAGCAGGGATCAGACCTGGCAGGCTGGCAGCAGGCAGGACAGTTGCTTCTCTGCAGGAGTTGTCTCCTACCTCCAGTCTGGTTGGCAGAGACAGTCCCATTTCAGCATCGTTTAAAATCTTGGCACACTCCCATCGCTTCCCTGCCTTGGTACACGCTGCTAACTGAAAGCCTCGGGGTGGTGGTGCAGGGAGGATAAATACTCCCTGTCTAATTGCCTTCCCCCCACGTCTGAGTCTGCGGTGCAGCGTGTAGACGGGTATCCACTCCCCTCCCTTCTCTTAGTGCCTGTTATCTCCTGGGGCCATGCTGCGTAATTTAGCAAAATATTCTAACACGGTAATTAACGTCTGAACTTCAAGAGGGCACTGCCTTTTCACTGTCTCCTTCAGAGGAAGAAAAAGGAAAACCTTCCCGGCTGCAGTCGGATGAGCGAGGAGGGTGGTGCTCTTTGGAAAAGAAAATTGTATCTTTTAACGTGGGTTGTGTTGAGTTTTGTTAATCACTCTCACTTTCTGAAAAGCATCAGCCTTTTGAGTTGAAAAAAGGGTCTTTGACAGTATAATGAGATGCTAGGATTTTTAATATTATTCTCCAAGTCAGAGAATGAAACAGAGTTTGTTTTATCAAATGAGTAGAGGCACCAAGGGGGTTGGATCTTGACCCCACACCACTCTTCCACTCAGGAGCTCCATGAGGCCGGATCTGAACAGAGAAAATGTGCCCTTTATGGAGAAGGGGACTTATATCCTCACAGAGGCCCCTTTCTGATCCCCTCTCTCTGGTTCTCAAAAAAATCAAAGGTTTGGTCTCCAGTCTGGTGGGACTGGGACAAGCTGGGAAGTGTTTTGTCTAGGGAAAGGATGGAGGAGGAATGAGGGCTGTGGGCATGGGAGGGAAGGGATTTCAGAGAAGGAGTGAGAAAGAGGGACTGGGGATCAGGGACATGGGGAGGAAGGAGAAATGAGGAGAACAAAATGTGTAGAATTGTCTAGGGAGTCCAGGTGATGGGGGTTGGAGATGGGGCAGAGCTGGGAGGAAGGTCTGGGATTTGGAGCAAGTCAGGCATGTGGATATAAAGGGGGTGTGGAGTTCCAGAGCCATGACAGGAGTCAGAGTGCAGGAGCAGAGTTTGCAGAGACCAAGGGTGGATGCCTGTCTGTAGGACCATGCAGGGCAGGAGTGGATGTCCCTGCAACCTCTGTCACTGCTGTACATAAAAAAAATAATTACCATGCAAAAAGCTCCCACACCCCCAGACCCCCACAGCTGTGCTGGCAAAAACACTCCTATGAATGCAGCTTGTTTGGGAAACAACAGATTTCCTTTAATCCTGGTCATTTTGATCGAAGGGCATAGGTAAGGTGGAGGAGGTCGGGTGTTAGTTGGGAGCAGATGAGGACAGGCCAAACCGAGGAGGGCTGCCCAGTGCCTGTAAGCCCATCTGCCCTGCTGAGTATTTTATGTGCAGGAACATATTCTTGGAAAGCCACTGGACTCACTTAGTCCCAGCACTGAAACTATGATGTTGGATCTTAAATAGGGGAGGGAAAATGCCACCCTCTTTTCTCTGGGACCCCTGGAGAAGGCAGAGGAAGCAATTTGCGCAGATAAAGAAGTGAAGTCAGATACCATCTCACAGGATGGTCCCTCCTCCTCGCGTGGCTTTGTTTTTCTCCCTCGCCCTCCGTACCAGGCATTGTTAGTTCCCAAAAACCCTTTCAATGGGATGTAAACACAACTATTTGTGTCTGCCGCCGCGCAGCTCGCTGCCTCTGCAGAGCCAGGAAAGCGCAGAGCCTCCGGCCAGCCAGGGTGGAGCCCGCTGCAATCAAGCACCATGGTCTCGCCACTGTTTCTTTCCATGTTTTGTGTTTCCCCGGGACCCTTGGGATGAGATCACATCCTCCTCTCCCAGGGTTATTTTGTCTTCGGACGGGCAGGATGAAGCCAGTCGTCTGGGTGGCTTGAACTCCCTGTGCACCCAGACCGGGTGGCTCTGGTCGTCTGTCCTGCTCACCTTCGGGTCCTGGAGGTCCACCTCCAGCCAGGGGATGTGAAACCACCAGGCTACTGTTGGATTGCAGCATCTGGGTTGACGAGTGACCAAATTTTCTTCATCATTGTCTCCAGTAATTGCCTCTTAATGGTTTCCATCTTCGCAGGAATTCCTTCTGCTGTTCCAGATCCGGGGAGAGAGAGTGTCGTGTTTCATGGTTTCCCTTGTCTGCAGTGGAAAGGAGTAGGAGGAGTTTCCCACGACTGGGTACAGGATTTTGTTCCTCTGGCCTTAATTCAATTTGCTGTTAAGTATCTCTGAGTTCCTCAGGAGCCTGACAAGGAGGATAACCAGCATTTTGGTTTACTCAGTGCAATAAACAAACTAATCTCTTCTTACCATCCTCCCAGGGAGTCCTGGTTGTGTAACAGGAGAAGTCTCCTCTTGAGCTGAGAGGAGCACATCAATGTAAAAGGAGCTGGTGCCACCAGAGCTCATTTAAGTTGTCCAAAATATGTTAGAGAAAGTGTCTGCTGTGGACATGGCTCTGATGCAGCCATGCAGGCACAAGCAGTTCCAGCACAGAGCTCCTTCCCCCCTGTGCCACTTTGTCTGGGCAGCTGCTTGTGGGACCAGCAGTGGCCTGTGCTGGTGGCCTCTTCCTAATGGAGCAGCAGGAGCTGCTGTCAGTACATTCTCACCCAGGCTGAGACCACATCTCATTCAGGCAACTGGAAAGAAGGTTCCCTCCATGAGACACACGATCTGGTGGCACCTTGTGCATCTTCTGTAGCCTTGAAGACTTCCCAGATCCCCAGAGAGGTGTGAGCAGAAGGGAATGGGGAGAGAAGCACCAGTGCTAGTGGAAGCAGCTGGACACAGACTGCCTCTCCCAGTTCAGCTGTGTTTTCATATACCAACAAATCACATTTTGGAGCATGGCAGAGCCATGTACAGAGATCAGCACAGGCAGCTCCATAAGGAAAAGGTCTTCCCCAAAACTTTGTGGTTTTGCAGCCTCGGCATCAAATGGGTGAGCAGAAAAGATTTCACTTATGCCTGTGAACTTCTTGAAGTCTGTTTCCATGTGCTCACTTGTTTTTTCTCCAGAGAAAGTCAGTCTGATCTGACTTCCCTCGCTCCAGAGAGCAAATCAGTGCCCCTTTAGAGAGGGTGGCACTGGCACAACTTGTGGGTGGGCACAGGATGAGCTCAGCTGATGTCCTGGGTCAAGGAGCTCATGCACCTGATGGTAGCAAATTGTAAAAATACTGAAACCGGCCCTGTGGTGGAGATTTTTGCAACCAGTCACCCCCACACTCTTGTTTGTACTTTGTGTTTTCCTGAGTCGTGGCTGTTTTCAGCACCCCGTGCCCTGTGACAAGAAGAAAAGGGAGCTGTACCATTGTCTGTGTCTCAGAGAAGCGTGTGACTCTCCCATGCAGAGCCATGCAGTCCCATGGATCTTATCTCAGGCATCTTCCTTAAAGACTTGTGACAGTAGGTCAATAAGGGGCTGCTGGAAAGGCAGAAAATTGCTATTGATGTCTGTCTGCAGAGAGCCCATGAAGCAGAATTGGCCTGTGCTCCCAGGAGGACCCACCTAGCAGAGTGTGGGGATTCCAGGAGGTTTTGGGGGCAGGAGTTCCCCAGCTGTGGTCCATTAGAGCACTAAGACTGCCTGCAGAGCCATGTTAGCACCTAAACTGCACTGCCAGATTTAGGGGATGATCTCAGAACCACAGAATGCTTTGGGGTGGAAGGAACCTTTAGAGTTTATCCTATTCCATCCCCTGCCATGGGTAGGGACAGCTGTCACTATCCCAGGTTGCTCCAAGCCCCAGTGTCCAGCCTGGCCTTGGACACTGCCAGGGATCCAGGGGCAGCCACAGCTTCTCTGGGAAACCTGTGCCGGGGTCTCACCACCCTCATCATAAACGAGTTCCTCCATCTAGTCTGAATCTCCCCTTTTTTAGTTAAAAACTACCATCCCTTATCCTGTCACTACAGGCCCTACTGAAAACTTAGTCCTTATCTTTCTTACAAGCCCCCTTCATAAGGGGGTCTGTGTGATGATCCCGACCACAGAGCTGGAACAGATCCATCTGACAGAGGACCAAGTCCATCCTGGCCCTTCCCAAGGCCCTTTCTGGTTAAAAGCAGGACTGGGAAGCACCATCTTTCCTGCACTTCCAGTACAGTATGTCCGTTCTGCCTAAGCTCCAAGTGGCACAAATAACTGATCTTTCCCTTCCTCCTGGAACTGTTGTCTCCGTTTTCCCCGTGGCCTCGCTCCACACCGGCGAGGCATTTGCTGCACCTGGGTGATCGTGGTCACACTCCACAGTCCCTGGGAGGGGGGAATCCTGGGAGGCACCTCCTCGTGACCCAGGTGTGGATGGAGAGCATACCTGTGGGCAGCCTCAGGGTGTCCGTGCGTGTTGCCGCTGGACGCACGAGCCCGAGGCGCCTGTCGGGGCGCGTGGGCTGCGGTCAGCCCGCCTTTCCCTGGGTCTCACCCCAGCCTCTCCGTGGCTCTGGGTGGATATTTTCCAGGTTTCTTGCGCTTTCACACTGGAGTCATCACCAAAGCCTCATGAAACACGGCCTGCTAAGGGGTAGTTAGTGGCCAGCGTTGCTTATGTGTCATTTTGCAAGCGATATCGTGCACAGTAATTAGCACTGTGCCTGGCAGAAGTATCATTGCATGTGGAAAGGGTGATGTGTGCACTGGGCTGCTCCCACCCCGTCTCCTGGGCAGAATTGCTGAAGAACACAATTAAACCTGCGTGGTTTGGTGATACGGGGCAGTGGGGCGGGTTCTCCTGTCCTCCTCGTGGTAAGGGCACCCCTGAGAATACCAGGTAAGCACTTCAGCTTCTCAGCAGGCCAGGTGATCTCAGAAAGCAGATCATGAACCCACATATTTGGGGTGAGTCCCATTGTCTTCGCTTCTAGGGTTGCTCGTGGTGGTCTGCACCCCGTGCACGTGCATCCATCACTGTTCAGGAGGACCAAGCTGGTTCTGTCCATGGTGAGGCACAGCTGCAGTTTTAGGGTGCTTCAGCCATAGCTGCTTGTCCACCCCACTTGGCTTGTGATGCTTATCTCTGCAGAGATGTGAAGAGAAGGTTGTGGGGCCATGGAGGCCAGGGGAGACGGGTCCCAATAGCACACAGTGGAAACCAGTTGTGCTCAAGAGCCACCCTGCAAAGGCACTGCAAGTCCCCACAGCACACAGCACTTCCAGGAGCAGACCCTGAAACTTACTTTGGGTTGCTTATGCAAATATGTAGAACCCAGAGCCCACCTGGGCACACTGGCTCTGCAGAAGACCTTGCCCAGTGCTCATCTCTTAGAGTGACACTGAAATTTGAAAGAGAAGGCGCCTGGTATTCCCCACCAGTCTGCAAGGCAGCGAGTCCAGCACCAGAAACAAAAGTGAGAAGCCTTTCGCAACTGAGGCTGGGTATTATATGACTGGCCGGGCAGATTCTGGCATGCAGCCTCCTCTCTTAGGAAATCAGGCAGACTCTTTGTCTGCTTTCCAGCAGGAACTGCTGCTTTCATTGCCCGGCTTCGCCCGATACGGGGGAAACCGGCTGGAGAGCAAAGGGAAGTTTTCCTCGCAGACAGCCCCAGCCTCCGGGGATGATTACAGGTTATACTGAGGAGCTCACCTGCCCTGCTGTCTGCCTCATGCTCCTCCTTCAGGTGCCTTGTCCACGTCCACCAGCTGGTTTGAGCCCTGTGGGAGCCCAGTGGAGAGGGATGGGATGGTGTCCGTAGTGGGAGTTGGGCAGAGGCACACAGCAGGGAGGAGCGGCTATAAATAGTTAAATAAATAATAATTCCAATGTGGGAGTGCTAATTTAATGGGTATAGAGTGTTTACATTAAAAGTATTTTAAGTAAATATGAATTAGATTGCAAACAGTGAATGCAGTTGTCTGGGTGGTCACACAAGTGCTGAGACTTTAGGGCTGTGATTTTCCTGGAGCTTTCAAAGCGTTTTCACCATTTTTCCTTGCAGCCCTGGTCAGGCCTGATTCAGGGGTCACAGAGATTTGGGAAACACTGTGCTCTGACTGAAGGAACCACCCCAGTGCTTTGAGTGCCTGGTGCTCACATGGAGCACCACCAGTGGGGATGAAATACCCTGTGAGAAATATTGTTGTCAGGATGTCACTGATGCTGCAAACATCACCAGCAGCATGCATTGAAACAGTGACATCCTTCTGGTCCTCCAGGCTTCAGTCCATTGCCCTGATGCAGGTGGCTGGCAGCCATCTGTGGCCATGGACTTGGGCTCTGGTTCCCCAGAGCACCAGCAGATCTGTCTGCTGGGCTGTCCCCTCATGCTCCAGGTTGTTCCTGGGCTTGGTGGGCAGGCTGTGGGCCCCCCCAGCCTACATGTCTCAGGCACAGGCTCACCTGTAGCGCCTCAGGCTGGTATCTCTTGGTGCCCTGATGGAGCAGTGGAGCATGTGGCACTGGGGTGGACAAGGTGGGGCACGTGGTGCCTTGGATGGATGGTGGAGCACGTGGTGCTCTGGAGCAATGGGGCTGTGGATCCTGGATGGATGAGGTGCGGTGCATGGTGCCTGGATGGACAAGGGGGAGCACATGGTGTCTTCATGGACCAGGCAGAACACATGGCACCCTGAGGGACACACTGGAGCCCTCACATTCTCCTTAATCTGCCAAATTACATCACATGGTGTCCATGAGGGAAGTGTGACATTGGAGGGTGCCTGCCCAGGGCTGGGGGTAGGATGTGTTCTCTGTTTCATCACAGGTAGGTGAGACTGTTCCTCATTAGCCAAGCATCTGAGCACTTGACAGGGACATGTTCATCCTCACAAACACCTTTTGAGGTAGGGAAGCATGTCCCAACCCTCTGTGTGGGAAGCTGGGGTTAGTGAAGTTGCACCCCTTCTATGACCACATATCCTGGGCAGGGAGCAGGATCACTGAGGAGACCATGGCAGAGGAAGGCCTGGAGTCAATCCTAACTCTACTTCCATGCTTTAGTTTTCGTTTTATGCTCTTTACTAAAGAATACCAAAAACAAGAAAGGTGTTGTTAAAAGGTATTGTCTGTTACTTTATTTGCAGCCCTGCTTCATGCCACGCTCATGAGCTAAATACCCCAGGAGGGAATATCAGGACTTCTGCCTGTTTATATTTTTCCCTGATATTTTTTTTTCATTGTTGGTGTTGGGTTTAAAATAATCTCATGTTTTCTTGTGAAGAATCTGAACTGTTTGTGAGAACATCTCAGAGCACACGGCTTGGGCTTAACTAACATTTTCCAAACAACTCAGCAGAAAGATAAACTGGATGGGGGGGGGGGGATGGGAAGAAAAAAAAACTGTTGCATGATTTGAAAACGCTGGCTGAAGCTTTGGCTAACGAGAGATAAAACCAATGGACAATGTGCTCACTGAGATGCTGTAAACACCATCTTCAAAGCACAATCTGCCATCTGCCAAAAACAGAAGACAAAACGCTGAGAGCAGTGGCAGTTCCTTGCATTACCTCTTCTTTCCCCTGTTTTCCAACCAACGTGGAGCTGGTAAACAAACAGGCATTTATTTGTAGAAGAAAGGAAACACGGGAAAAACAAGAGAAGGAAGGAGAGATGATAAGGCCTAGAGTCACAATTCTGATTTTAACTAACGGATGCGACTTTGGAGTAATGTTTAGTTATGCTGAGCAATTTTTATATGGGCAGTTTTAATCTGTTCAACCACTTCTAAAAAGTCTGCCTTTCTCTAACGAATTTAAGATACTAGTAAAGCCAGTTTTCCCATTTTTTCTCCTTTTGCTTAGTGGTTACTGCAGGGATTAGCTCAGGGCCATGAGGGCTTGTTCATCCCAAAGTGATGGGATGGAAGTGGCTGTAGCTTTGAGTGTTGCCAATACCTACAGTTGTCATAACGATGAGGAAAAAGAAGAAATGTGTGTTTTTGGTTCTGTTTCAAGGTCCTTGCTTGTGGTTTCAGTTTTTGTGGGGTGAGCTGCTGCACTTTGTGCATGAGCTCCTGCACTTTGCTGTTGTCAGGTAGAGCTGTTGACCCTCTCTGCACACATGGAGTCTGAACCAATAGAGATGAGCATCTTCCTGCACCATCCCATGCCATGCCCAGCAACATTTTGGGTCTTTCCTGAAAGCTTCTCCTGCTTGCAAGCTCGTGTTTGTAACACAGAGTTCATGGCAAGCAGAGCAGGGTTGCAGTTGGGGCACCTGAGGCTCCATAGTTTCGTTGGCACCCCTTGCCCTTGCACCACCGTATAACCAGCCTGGAAGGAGTGGTGTTAATCGTGGTGTATTGGATGTAACCCTTTCCCATCTGGCAGTTTTGTGGCTCTCAGAAGTGTTCCCATGGGGATGGAGAGGTTCAGGGGTGGGTGGCAGAGCCCTTCCCTTCCAAACAGCTCCTCCTGGGTCTGTGCTGCTCCTGTGCTGACTGACAGCTGCATTTACTCCCTGTGTGTGTGAAATGAGTGTGTTTTCTCACTGCCTGCCATGGGATGAAAAAACGGATTGTAATCTAAACAGAATTTATTAAGAAGGTTATTAATCCAAATTTTGCCCTGTGTTTTGTCACTGCTCACTTTAAATTTTGGTGTGGACATTCTGTTTTCTCTCTTCCTTCTGATTTTGTGTCCTTTCCTCCTGGAAGTGTCAAAAGCCTCGCTGGACAAAGGCATAGAAGGAAAGTCATAAGGGAGGAGGAAGAAGAAGAGGAAGAGGTCATGCATTTCTCACTGCTTCTCTCTTCCCTCTTTTGCAGTTGTTGCAATCTCAGGATGTGAAGGAAGATGCTGTGCTTTGCTGCTCCATGGAGGTAGGGAAGCACCTCTACATCTGCCCTGGTCCCCATGGCTTTGCCCCTTCCATCCTTGCCTGTGCATGTGTCATGCAGCTGTTGAGTATTTCCAGACACAGAAGCTGTGTTGCCTCTGTGCATTTAGGAAAGATCAAATGGTTTGGGTTGGAAGGGACCTTTCAAAGGTGATTTAGTCCAACACCCCTCTGCAATGGTCACTGACACCTTCCACTGTCCCAGGCTGCTCCAAGCCCCAGTGTCCAACCTGGCCTTGGGCACTGCCAGGGATCCAGGGGCAGCCACAGCTGCTCTGGGCACCCTGGGCCAGGGCCTGCCCACCCTCCCAGCCAGCAATTCCCAATTCCCAAGATGCCATCCATGCCTGCCCTGTGGCACTGGGAAGCCATTGCCGGTGTCCTGTGCCTGCATGCCTTGTCCCCAGTCCCTGTGCAGCTCTGCTGGAGCCCCTTGAGGCCCTGGCAGGGGCTCTGAGGTGTCCCTGGAGCTTCTCTTGTGCAGGTGAGCAGCCCCAGGTGTGCCAGGCTGGCTCCAGAGCAGAGGGGCTGCAGCCCTGGCAGAGTCTCCATGACCTCCCTTGGCCTCACTCCAGCAGCTCCATGTCCTTCCTGTTCTGAGGAGCCCAGGGCTGGATTCAGGACCCCAGGTGGGGTCTCACAAGAACAGTGTAGGGTAGGAGACCCCCGTGAGGTATGAGATGGCCCTTGAGACTGTCACTTAGCTGCTGATGCATGTAAATGGATGCAGGAAATTTGGTAGCTGGGGTCCGATCACAAAGTTGTATCATCCTGGTTCCTTCAAATCTCACCCTCCATAAAGTTTTTAAGCACAGAAACAGCTGTATTGGAGCAGAATCTGCCCTGTGACTCACACAGAGGTTTGCTGTGCTCAGCAGCAGTTTTGCAGAGAAGCAAATGACTGGACATGCTACTCACTGCTCTGGTCTGGTTGACAAGGTGGTGATCAGTCACAGGTTGGACTCAATGACCTTGGAGATCTTTTCCAACCTAATTGATTCTGCAATTCTGTGAAATATAGCGGAGTTTTGTTGGTTACTCTTTTGGGAGGTGATTTGCCCATGGGGATAGATGCTTTTCGTGCAGAGAGCAGTTGAAGTTGCAGCCAGAATAGTTAAAATACAGCAAAGCAGATGAGGAGGACAGTTTGATTTTTACGGTGAGGACTTTGGGGAGCTCTGCCTTGGGGAGCCTCCTGTGATGGTGGGCTCATCGCTGTCCACCCAGACTTGGACCTTCTCTGTGGAACCACCTAGGGCTTGTGCTGCTTGATGGAGGCTCTCCAAGGAGTAATTGTTTTAGAAAAAGCCCTTGGCGGTCTCCAGCAAAGCAGCATGACAGGTATAAATGCAGATCTCGGCAGGGCAGGATTTGTTATGCACACAGGAGCGTTCTGCTTATTCCAGCTAATGACTGGGAGTCACTGGGAGCTCTGAATCAGCGAGTAAATGAAGGGCCAGGTAGAAGGCAGGAATACCACATCACAGCCTGCACTTTGTTTTGACAATAGCATGATTTTTAGGTGGGATTTTTTTTTTTCAAAAGCAATCCATCGCTGCTGCCTTTGAAGTCAGTGGGAGCCGAACCATTCACTCCTCCAGCAGCCTGGTGCGGATGCTTTTGAAAACCTCGTCCTTCGTGTTCAGCTCTTGGCTGCTGCTGGGTGGTTTTGGTTTGCAAAAGCCACGACGCCTTTAACCGTGCCTGCACCAGGCAGGGCAGAATCGAAGGGACGGGAGGTGTCTGTAAAAAGCCGGAGGGGTGTTTTAACATCATAGAGTGATAGAATCATAGACTGTCTGAAGCTGGAAGGGACCCACAAGGATCAGTAATCCATGGTTGACCCCTTGTTTTCCTGACAGCTGCAGAGCACCGGGCGGCTGCTGGAGGAGCAGCTGCCCGAGATGATGACGGAGCTGCTGGCGATAGCACGCGACAAGATGCTGTGTCCCTCCGAGTCCATGCTGACCAGGTCCCTGCTGCTGGAGGTCATCGAGCTGCACGCCAACAACTGGAACCCCCTGACGCCCACCATCACGCAGTACTACAACAAGACCATCCAAAAACTGACGGCTTGAGGGGCAGGGCAAGGTGGGGTGGTAAGGGACGAGAAGAAGACATGCGCCTTGACGGGACCTGGCAAGAGCTTTTCTGATTTAAATCCCCCAGCAGACCAAACCCCAGCATGCTCGAGAATACGTTCGTGGGGTGGGGAGGGAGCAGCATGTTTCTTTTTCAGCCGCGTCGCCAAGTGCCACCCCTCCTCCCTGCCGTGGTTTTGTTTTAGGGGTTTCTTTTTCTGAACTCATTGCTCAAGCAGCAGCAGCGCATCCCGCCGGGTTATTGTTTGGCTTTCGAAAGAAGACAGAGAATTTGGAAAAGGAGGGGAAAAAAAAAATAATCTAAGTGGGGGCTAGTATTGTTTTCACGCCGTCCTCCTGCCTTGCCCTGGCCAACTGGCAGGAGACAGCAGGCAGCAGATGTCTCGGGAGGACAAAGCCAGGCACACACTACACCAGACGCTCATAATTGATGGCTTTTGTCAAGCGGGGCTTGCGTTAGGTCCCCCCCCCTCCTTCTCTTGTTTTCGACTTTCTGTGTGTTCCCCCACCTACCCGCCACCCCTTCAGAGGCAGATTGGAGAGCGGGACGACTTTCTTACTTGCACTGGGTTTTCTTTTTCTCGAGCATTCGTAATTTCTTCTGATCCTATTGTATTGTTGGATGGACATTTGTGAGCAGCTCGGGGACAGGGAGAGCAGCGCCTTCCCTCGAGCTGGGTAACAGTTTATGTGAAGATGCTGAAGCAGAAGGAGTTTTAAAGGAGTCCTAAAGCCACTGCAGAAGTTACGTAGCCACTGTCATCTTGCCAGTAACCTCTGGATTAAGAAATGTGTCCTTTGAGCTGGGGGCTCTAAAAACAGGGGATTCTGTGGCTCTTGCTGTTCAAGTCGCCGTTACTCCTCAGCCACTATAATCATTTAACTTTTTTTTGTAATAATTTTTTTCCATTGAAGGAGTGCTTTATTGTTATTACTGTCATGGTTGTAATTATACATTTAAATCTAGGCCTGTTATAGTTGGGCCTAATAATGTACAGGGCAAGGGAGAAATGAAGGTTTGATGTTCTTTGGAGACTTGTAAAGAGAAGACAAGCAGCATATAGCAAAAAAGAAAAACAGGAAAAAAGAAGAGGGAAAAATAGAAAAAGCCAAAAATAGAAGTTTTGAGCCTGGCTTCTAACTAGCTGAATAATGCTATCCAGCGTTCCTAGGTGTGCAGTGTGCAGGAGCAGCTCTGTCCCGCGCTCGGTGTAAGTGACACAGTGCCATCGAGGGATGGGGGACATCTTCAGAGAGGCACAGTGTGCTTGGGGATCCCCAGGTTGCTCCAGGATCCCCTCATGGCTCCGTGCTGGAGCATCCTGAGGGAGAGGATGGGCGTGGGGGACGGTGGGGAGGTGCCACCCAGAGGGTGAGAGGCTGGTCCGGGGCAACGCCTGAATCCTGAAAACACGGTGGGCTCCTGATTGGCTGATCTAGCCAAACTTTTGATGTAGGAAATCCCTCCAGGTGCTTTTTCTGGTGAAGCCCAGCGAGGGTGGCCCATCATGCCTGCAGGAGCTGAGGAAGGCATGATGCCATCAGCCCATCCTGGTTTATTCTCACTGTTCAATTTATTTCCTTGATGATGATAAGAGAATTTATGCCACAAGGATGGCGCAGACGGACCCCGGACCAGGCAGGCTGGGCCTGAACTCAGCAGCTCAAACCCATTTCTCCAAGCAAAACGTTGCATTTCCAGTGGCTTGTACAGAAGAGAGATTTCCCCCCAACCTCCTTGGATGTGCAGTATGTTCTTGGGTGCCTTATGAATGTGTTGGTCTGTCTGCGATGGGGAGGAGGCTTTTGCTGCAAAATTCAAAGGGCAGAAATTTTCAGCAGAAAATGCATTGCAGGGGGTGAGAGTCGTGATGCTGCAGTTCAGGATTACCTGAGTTTTCATCTGGTTGTCTGCTGATCCAGTTTTCATTCTGCACTTGGAGCAAGA